>ML788482.1:597454-615678 GCA_009831015.1 Picea engelmannii
TGGAAGAGATTGACAGACTCAGAATTAAGAACAGAAAGAAAAAACAATTGCTAATACAATTTGAGAAAGATAGTAAACAGCCTGATGAAGACTTTGCCCTGCTGAAGGTGGAATTAGAAGAGGCAAGAAAAATCGAGGATATTTTGAAACATCAGCTATCAGAAAAGAGGGCAAGATCTGAAGCCCTGGAAGAAGAAGTAGTGAAAGCTAGGAAAGAGATGGAGAAGTTTCAAGCCTTGTATAATCAGAATCTATCAAGTATCAAAGCCTCAGAAGGATTAGCCACCATTCTGAATCAGCAAAGGAATCCAAAGCTGAAAAATGGTTTGGGTTATGAAGAGGGATCAAGCAGTGGGAAGTCAGGAAATGAATAACCCATCAAGTTTTTCGAAAGTACAACCAATGACAATAACAAGCCTGCAGAAACAAAGGAAGACGACCAGCTGCTCAGGACAAGTAAAAGAAAAAATGCCAGGACTGAATTTGTAGAACAAAGAAATAATGCACTCCCTGCTCAAAGACATCATCAACATGAAAGAAATCGATTTTCTCAAAGAAGACAAACATTTTCCAGGTACAAAGAATTTTTCTATGGATATTGTTTCTACTATTCTAATTTTGGTCACAAAGCTGTAAATTGTTCCTTAAGAATTAGACGTGAGAAATTAAGATTTCCAAGGAATAAATCTCTGCCACAACAAAGAATGATACAGCAAAGTAACAGACCATCACATATTGCAAATTTCCAAATTAAGTCTAGAGACATGCAATTGAGGAGGTCAAGGATCAATGAACAATCAATAAGTAGACAACCCTGGAACAACAACTTTGACCTATTGAACAATGAGATTGAATGCTATAACTGTCACAACTTTGGCCACAAAGCTGCAAACTGCCATCTCAAGAATTACAAAGCAGATCCAAGAATAAAGTTCTTAGTTAGAAAGACCAGCACATGGAAGAGGAAAGATAGTGAAAAATGTGGTCAAGCACTTTCAACTAAAAAACAGAAGGCCTCTGGAAAAATAGATAGTGGATGTTCCAAGCACGTGACTGGAGATAAGGATAAGCTATTGTCCATAAGTAAAAGCAAAATAGGAAATGTGATCCTTGAAAATGATGAACCAGGCAAAATCAAAGATAGAGAGATGACGAGTTTGAGTAATGACAAAGGAGATGCACAGTACGCTCTTCTTGTGGATGGTCTAAAACATAATTCGCTCAGTTCAAGTCAAAAGTGTGACAGAGGTAGTGAAGAGGTGCTCACATCCAAAGAATGTAAGGTAAATATAAACTCAGGAAAAGTGGTGAATGAAAGTATAAAGAAAAATTAATGATGTTGAAATTGAATCCTCCCCTACAAGTAAAGAAGAAGATTCAGATACAATAAAAGCATGTTCAGTTAGCATTTTCCCCATGGATGAACGAGGAGAAGAGCCATGTCATAAGAAGGAAGCAGAATTCTTGAAGGTTGAGAAGGAAGACACCCAAATCAATTTCTTGAGCAGATCCATGACTCTGGACAAGGTCTTTGATAGCCAGAGATCACCAAATGACAAATCTGATATTGGACTCAACAAGGTAGAAATAAGTGCTCCTAAGAAACCTGATATAGGTCCTTCATTTGTGAGAAAGAAAAGAAGGCATGAGAGTGGGTGTAGCAGTTTTCTCATGTGATTGAATACGGACGTAAAAGCCCTGGATTGAATGCATCATGGAAGAAAAATGAAAAGTGTAGCAATAGAGATCGATGAGATTCAATGGGGAGATCCAAGGGCTATTTAAAAGGTACAAGTTACAATTGCACAGTGTTCTTGTAGAGACAACAAGAGGAAATACCTTGTCAAGGAAAGTTACCTTTTAGGAACAAAGGGGGAAAATAGACAGAAGCAGAAAGATAACAGTGACAGGGGGAGTCATCCACTCATGAGAAGATTGATAAAGGAGTCCGAGTAAGAGAGGTGAGCAATTTTGAATTTCCCACAGAGGATACAGCGGAAGCTGAAGATGAATAGGTCCAAGAATCAGAAAGAGAAGACTATGGTTTAGACACAAATATTCTGTAGGCCTAAAATGAGAGAGCCCATCCCGTTAGGGGGAGTTTGCATTGATTTAATATCTGATACCTTCTAAAATACTGCAACAGCTCAGGGGGAGCATGTTCTCTTTGACATTGATGTCAAAGGGGGAGAAAAGAATCTGGGTGACTTTGTTGCCATCAATGCCAAAGGGGGAGATTATTGGAAATGTTTAATAGGTAGCATATGCTTGTCATTGATGGAAAGTACAACAATGAATATGGCATGGGTACAGGAAGAATGTACAAAGGATTGTTGGCATGTTTTATAGGCAACGTAGACTTGTCATTGATGGCAAGTACAGTAGTGATGATGGCTTAAGTACAACAATGAAGATGGCAGGATCAGAGTGTGTATGTGAAGACTCTGTAGAGGCGTAGAAGTCCAAGAATCCCTTGGGGATTTGGAAGTGAAAGCTCAGGAGGAATAGCGTCGATGAGCACGTGCGCAACAAAGCTCAAGATACAGGAGTTCGCAGAGGAGAAGAAAGACAGAGATTCATAGTCGTTGGATCTCATTCAGAAATCCCATCAGCTGTCAGATCGGACAGGAGCTACACGAGGTTTACCATCGAGAAAAGGCAAGGTGAAATCCCAAAAGAATGAAGGCCGTCAGATATGAATGAAGACAATGAAGAGGAGTACAGATCCCAGTCGTTATATCCAAGCACAAGACCCGACCATCGTCGGATCAAGGATAACCTGCATGCTCTTTAAAGTACAAGGAGAAGTGGGAGTAATTGCGATGTGAAAAATCGCGATATAATCTGAGCCGTCGAGATCTAGGTTGATTTGAACCATTCATTTAACTCCTTATCAGAGTTTCATGAATCGGGATTTTGAAATGTCCAATTCACTTGACAACGAGAACCCCGAAATCGCGAAATTTGATTTCACGATTTAATCACAGCCGCTAAAGTTAGAAGTGATCTGGACCATTGATTCTCTGCATGGAGTATCGGGGATCGGGGATCGAGATTTTGAAATGTCAAAATCTCTTGACAACGAGAACCCTAAAATTGCGATATGCGATTTCGCAATTTAATCACAGCTATAAAAGCAAGAATGAGATCTGCACCGTTGATTCTCTTCATTGGAGAATCAGGAATCGGAGTTTCACGAGTCCCGTGAACAATTACAACAGAAACCCCGAAATCGCGATGAAAGAAATCCCGACTAAACCTAAACCGTCAGATCAACATGTGATCTAGACCGTCGATCCAACTCACAACAGCAGACCATGTCAGCTAGGGACACGTGGCACAACTAGGTAATGACAGGTGTCAGGCAGATTCAACACTTCAGGCACATGTAAGTCACGAATCAGAGTGACACGTGGAAGTATTTAACACGTGTCAAACCACGTGTGACATCAGAAGAGTATCGAGGATCGGGACTTTGAAGTGACAAAGTCACTTTCCATCAGGAATGTCGATTTCGCAATGAGCGATTTCGTGATTTAATCATAGCCGCTGAATAATGATCGCATCTGGACCGTTGATTCAAGTCTGTATCGAAGTTTCGTGGATCATGAATTCGAGAGGCAAAGAACTCATTGCATCAAGAATGTTGATTTCGCGATATGAGAAATCGCAAAATGATCTGAGCCGTCAGATCAAGTGTTGATCAGGACTGTTGATCACAGCTCGTATCGGAGTTTTAGGGATCGCGAATTCATGAGGCAAAGAACACAATGCAACGAGAATCCCGATTTCGCAATATGCAAAATCGCGAGTGAATCTGGACCGTCAGATACAGAAATGATCAGGACCATAGATGTAAATCCATGTTGGAGTTTCGAGGATCGCGAATTCAAAATGGAAAGAACTCAATACAACAAGAATCCTGATTTCGCGATGTGCGATATCACGATCCAATCGTGACCGTTGAAACAAGTTCATATTTGGACCGTTGGTTCAACTCTGTGTCGAAGTTTCGTGAATCACAATATGGAGAGACATAAGGCTGTGGACATAGCCCTTGGTCACGTGAAGAGAAGGAGTCAGTATGGATAAGATCCACATCGGATTTTCGGGGATCGGGATTTGTAAGTGACAAAAACTCTGATCACCAAGAGTGCTGAAATCGCGATGTGGGAAATCCCGATTGGATCTGAACCGTTGGATCAAGTATTGATCAGAGGGTTACTGTTCTCTCTCACAGTTATCTACTGAGTTTGGATTCCATTAGCAAAACAGACTCATGATTGCATATCAGTTAGCGTTTCAGTTGGCCTTTTTGTTGCTTGGATAGTTGTCTTTCTTTTGCCTAAGGAAATGGGAAGTGGAACCGTCATGGGGGTGTGTATAAAAGAAAATGAGACAGACTGTGTAATTGAAACAAAAAGGATGAGCTCAACTGTTATAGAGAATATGAAGAGTCTCAACTGCTAGAGAGGCTGAGGAATATCAACATAACACCCAGTGATGTTGAATGCGTGGGTAAATCGCCAGAGAAGATGAAGAGTTACCATGATGATCAGGCAAAGCACTCAAGAGGTAGAGGATATCAGCATGGTGTGAGCATGCAGAGGGATTGCGCACATTGCATGTATGAGGTGCACAGAAGCTATAAGTACACGGTACAGAGAAGAGATGGGGTCACTGTTGCCATTGGAGTTTCTGTGTTAGCTGTTATTGAAGGTGATTCATGTGTGAAGAAAGGGGGAGAATGCAGCAGATGAATTGCACAGAAGAGGAACTGTGGAGTGAATGGACATGACGCACAGAGCATAAAAGCAGAAGAGCAGACAACATAAGTCATGTGTGCAGAAAGGAAGTGATGCAGACAGAGAAAGAAATGGAGTAGAACAGTGATGAGTCTGGTAAGCCATTGTTGAACATTATATCACTGTAATAAGTTTCAATAGCAAAGATTTATATTTCAGGGTGGTTGGGAGGTGCTAGGGAGGATTTTTGTCCTCATAGGTTCAAGTGGGTTCTTGAGGACAGGGAGTTGTAGCTTCCATCTGGTTGCAGCCAGAGAAACCAGGGTGGTAGGGTGGTGCAAGGGAGAACTCTTGTTCTCTGTTATACAGGTTGGTGCCTGTATGATTGGAAGTTGGTGCTTCTATCCAGTTGGTGCTAGAAACATACAGGGAGTTGGTGCTTCCTTCTAGTTGGTGCTAGAGAAACCAGGGAGTTGGTGCTTCCTTCTAGTTGGTGCTAGAGAAACCAGGGAGTTGGTGCTTCCTTCTAGTGGGTGCTAGAGAAAACAGAGAGTTGGTGCTCTCAACAAGTTGCAGCTTGCAAAATAGAGGTTGTAGCCTCATTATGAGTTGGTTCTCATATGTATGATAATGTAAAGAATGTAACTATTACTTATCATATAAAGAAAAAGAGGCTTTTACCTTGTATGGGTTTCCTCAGGAAATATCTGTCTCTGTGTTTCTCATTTATGTGATTGATGATGAATGTGTCATTGTTTATTTCCATGCATTATTGTGATCATCATTTAGTTTTTCAACAAAGAGTTTAAAAGAAGCATAATTGTTTAAGCACGGTAACAACTGATTCACCCCCCCCCCCTCTCAGTTGCCCAACAGACCTTGGGCCCAGTCGACAAGAGCTACTATCTTATCTGTATTTTTATCGATTTTTTGGTAATTATGTGGATTGATATTTCCTTCAACAGTTAGAATATATTCATTCATGTGTTGTTTCTATTATGAATTGATTGTGTTATTCCATTCGCAGAGGTTAGCAGTTCTATTTGGGAATTATCGATTGTTGTCAATTTATCACTTGTTGATTCTTTTCATTAAGTTTTCATTTGTTGTTCCTTCTCAGATCTCAATAGATCGATGTTCCTTTTGAATAGGTTGATTAATCAATGTTCTTTGAGAGATTGATTCATTGATTCTTTTGTAGATTAAATTGTTTTTTCCTGGATAAATGAATGAGTTATGTAATTAATTGATGTTTATTTTCAGGGTGTGTTATTGCTCAGAGTATATTTCCTTTTGATTGAATTATTAGTTTTAGATTTTGTAGTTAATGTGTGAAGAAACTGATTGTTATAGTAATTTAGGTGAATCTTGATTTGTTGTAAATGAACTATCTACACGATTTAAACCTCTACAACTTATCCGCATAGATTTTGTTGACAATCCTGAAAGAAAAAGAAGGATCCTCGGTTGATAAAATTAATGTTATAATAAGTTTGTTTTTATAACATATTTAGCACCCAACATTTTGGCGTCGTTTCCAGGGAGGTTGTCAAGGATAGTATAGGTTGTGTCTCTTAAAGGATGAGGTATTAAAAATGAAAGATAAGAACCTGCACAGTCAATAAGTAAAATGATTGTGCCAACATCTACCTTCAGCTGATGCATAGAGGTTACATAGGTGCATAGAGGTTGTGTCAATGTGTATGACTAAGAAGAAAGAACCTGTAAAAGAAAAACCTTTACCAAAAAATACAAAATCCCAGGGATCGGTGGCCCTTGGAAGGAGCACTTTTATAGACAAAATTATCTGAAAGTCTGAATCTCAAGCCTCAGTTGGACCTAGAAAATGTTCTACCCAAACCCCTTAAGCAGTAGACTCACCAAATGAAACTCACACTAAGGTTCATAACAAAACTGAAGGAACTAAACAGAGTTTCCAAAGTACACACGTTCCACTTCTCATTCCTTTAAGAGAGGGAAATTCTTGTAATTTGAGAGAAGGAGAAGGGGAGACCAGTGGAGTTGGTGAGGAAAACCCACAACCATCTGAATTTGGATCTTCTGTGATTCTGGTAGGAAAAGGAACACCTGGAATCCCAGACACAATTAGCGTGGTTTTACCTCCTAAAGGACCAAGTAATCATCCATCTCGAGTAGAGAACCCACACCAAGAGATCTATGTGGGTTATTGGCACATTTTTGACCAAATGGCACATCAAAATCAGTCGTGACCCCATGCCCAGACTACCACCTTGGAATATCCTATAGTCGATCTGGTTGCTAATGCCCCAATGAAAGCCATTCCACTACAAAATATTCCAACCTTCAATGGGTTGATCTCAGAGGAACTTGATGCATTCTTATTTGAATTTGATGTCCTTTGTAGAGGCTATGACTATACCTATGAACCCCAGAAACTAAATCTATTTCCTTCCACTTTGAAAGGGGCAACTTTACGATGGTTTATGGGACTAGGGGGAGGAACTATAAATTCATGGGACAAAATGAAACAAGCCTTCCTTATAAAATAGAAAGACTATTGGAGAACCAGGGATTTAAAGGAT
Organism: Picea engelmannii; assembly: GCA_009831015.1. Lineage (NCBI taxonomy): Eukaryota > Viridiplantae > Streptophyta > Pinopsida > Pinales > Pinaceae > Picea > Picea engelmannii. The sequence continues at coordinate 604,764 of ML788482.1, forward strand.
GAAATATTATAAATGGTTACAAAATAAAATGAAGCACTAGAAGAATATGTTGAAATATTTCAATATAACCTACCAAGATCACCTTATGGTACATTACCAGGTGAGGTAGAGACGTTAAATTTGATGGGAAAAGGTGATATTTATCAAGAAACGTATGATGAAATTTTCCAATTGTGTATCATGTGTTCATGCAATAGTACACAAACCATATCGGGAATACGATATCCCATCACCAGAAGTAGTAACATTACTAGTGAGAGTGTCACCTAAGAAGAAATTGGTAATATTTTGGAAAATTTTAAAACTGACATTTTGGGTACTCTGACTACACAATTGGATGTTTTGTAGGCTAAACAGAGACATGCAGAAGAAAAATAGTCATTGGCTATATTTTTTCCACGATGCAGAAAGAAACATAGTCCAAGGGAATGTCCCTTGGACATGGTTCGAACCTTTGCTATCTGTGCCAAAAATCATGCGACAAAACAATGTCCATCACTTTCAGGAATAAAGGTCATCTTTAAATAATTAAAAGAAGAAACATAACTGGTATATATTATGGCTCATCGTTGCCAATGACAGGCTCATCCCACAGGTATGCTACAAGATCCTTCTTCTTTCTTTCCTGGACAATATAATCAACAGCATAATCCTGGAAATGCATGGTAGAGCCAATCATTTTCTAATCCCACCTGGAAATCCCAACAATACCCTACTTCACCTTGGCCAAATCAACTAGTTTCCACACCCACTTGGCCTAACCTGCAATAATCTACCCCGTTTTGGAAAAATTCAAATAATAGTCCCTATCCTTCACAATGGACTAGCACAACTGCCCAAGCTCCCAATTGGACTCAAAACTGGCAGCACCCCATGGGAATGAACAATCAAACTATGGGAATGGTTCCTCAAGCTTAGTCCACTTTAAAATATCCACTTCAATTTCCCCAAAATTCCCAACCTCAAGTACGCTCCCAACTACCAGCTCAACCCAACCCGAATCCTAATAACAGACTAGTCCAGCTCGTGCAAATTGTCAAGAATTTGGAATGTGAAATGATCTTTGTAAGATGCAATGATCTTTGGTTAATATTGTGGCATGTAGTTTATCCTGAGGAAAGTAGCATTCATCAAGAACATGATAATGAGAATGATAGGAAACCAACAATAAACCCATCGACTGTGGTTATAACAGAAGAATAAGAACAGGGGGGAAACACATTTGATCAACAAAATCCCGATAAAGACACAATTTTTTCTCCCCCATTCCCTAAAAGGATAATGATAGCTAACCCAGTTGTATATCCCAATTTTGATATCATTGGGGAACTAAAAAATCTATGTGTTAAAATCCCACTACTGCAGGATATACAAGATATTCCTATTTATGCGAAAAAAATTAAAGAATTATGTGGGAGAAATCCTGGAAGGAAAAATAATAATCCATCAACTATTCATGTGGTAGGAACATTATCCGATCTTATTTTGGGAAAATAGGAGCCAGTCAAATATGAAAACCCAAGAAATCTTGTGGTAACGGTTCATAAACATGGCTGCTCTTTCCCAAATAGACTGGTGGATTTGGGAGAAGCCATCATTATTCTGACCACTGAGACATGTAATTTCATGGGTATCACTTCCTACTAACCAAATTCAACTTTGTTAGAATTGTTTGATAGATCAGTGGTTAAACTGGAAGGCACATTACAAGACATAGAAGTCTCAGTCGACTCTTGGGAATACCCAATTGATTTCCTAGTTATCAACCCAAGAAGTAGACTATATGGACACCCATTAATATTAGGGCGACCGTGGCTAGAAATAGTATATGCGTACATAGGATGTCACACAGGAAACATGAAAATCGCTAGAGGAAGTGATATTAAGAATATTATCTTGTATCCTCCAGCTGAACCAAGTCTTCCTGTCATACACCAGTAGTTGCAACCACCCAAATATCCAGAAGAAAACATACACCCTCCTCTCACATTAGAAGAATCTCTTGGGATGAAAATCAAATTAGAATATGATGTGATCAACAACTTCATTAACAACCCAACTGTTATAGGTAACCCAACATGTCAAATGCTAAAGACCGTTTTAGATAATGAAGCGCAAAGAGACCCTTTGGAAGAATTTATTGATAAACACATTCCCACTACTGGTGTCCATAACAATATTGCAGTTTAAATCGCACCAGGAAGAATTTTGAATATTAACGCCAATCTGAATGACCAACAAAAGAAAAAATTAATCCAGATCCTTTCTAAATACCAACAAGATTTTTCCTAGGAATATTTTGACATGAAGGGCATTTATCCCCAACTATGTTCACATCATATCTATATCTAAAAATATGTCTGACCCATACGACATCCCCAACAAATATTAAACCCTCATCTCAGGGACATTTTCAAAGAAGAATTATAGAAACTGTTGGATGTGGATTTTAGATATCCTATTTCAGAAAGCCAATGGGTCTCCCCACTGGTAATCGTCCCTAAAAAGAATGGTAAGTGGTGTCTGTGTAGACTACAAAGAACTCAATAAATCTATCTAGAAGGACCATTTTCCCCTACCTTTTATAGATCAAGTCCTTGATACTTTAGCAGGGAAGAAATTTTTATCTTTCCTAGATGGATTTAGCGGTTATAATTAGATTCAGATTGCTTCGGAAGACTAGGATAAAACTACATTTACATGTCCTTGGGGTACCTTCTCATATCGATTCTTTCCATTTGGGTTATGTAATGCTCCAACTACATTCCATAGAGTTGTTTTAAGCATATTTTATGATTTAATTAATGAGGGACTTGAATTTTACATGGAATATTTTACCCCTTATGGCACTAGCTTTGATCAGGATTTAATAAATCTAGAGAAGGTACTGGAATGATGCATTTATACTAGGCTATGTTTAAGTCATGAGAAATGTCACATGATGATGATTGAAGGTGTGGTACTAGGACACTATGTTTCTACAGACGGAATCAAGGTAGACCCAACAAAGATAGAGGTAATCCTCAAATTCTCTACACCCTGTACACAGACCAAGGTACATAGTTTCCTTGGTTGTGCAGGATATTATCACAGATTCATAGAATTTTTTTCAATAATAGATGCACCTTTTCATGTTGTAACTGGTAATATGGAAATTCAATGGTCTGATAAGTGTGATGTTGCATTTGCAGAGCTTAAAAGGTTAATTTCAATAACACCAGTGCTGAGAGGACCAAACTGGAAGTTACCTTTTCACATCTCTTCAGATGCATCATATGTCACTATAGGCGTTGTCCTTGGACAGGAAGAAGAAAATAAGCCTTATGTTATTTACTTTATTAGAAAAAATCTTATCCATGCCAAATTAAATTACACAGTAACAGAAAAATAATTTTTAGTTGTTATACATGCTATTAATAAATTTCTACACTACATAACATGTTATCTAGTGTTTTTGTATACTGATCACTCCTCCATTAGATATTTAGCCAAAAAACCAATTACTAATGGACGGGTTACTTGGTGGTTTTTTTTGTTGCAGGAATTCAACATCACCATTAAGGATCATCTAGGAAGAGAAAATCGTGTTGCAGAGTTTTTGTCTCGTATACCCAAGGAAGATAACTCTTTGATAGTCGAATACCAATTTCCAGATGAAAATTTGTTCAATGTAACTATTAAGACACCTTGGTACGTTGATGTGGTGAATTATCTAGCAGTTGGGAAATTTCCAGCGCACCTGTCATCAAGAGAGAGGAAATTAATTGTTCAACGTAGTGCATGGTTCACCTGGATTGGTGGATATATTTTCCACACGGGGTTTGATCTTCAGATCCAAAGATGTATCAGAGAGGATGAAATTCATGATGTCTTGAAGGTGTGTCATGATGGGCCCAGCGATGGACACTTTGCAAACCACAGGACTGGGCATAAGGTTTTACAGATGGGTTATTATTGGCCCTCGATATTTAAAGATGCAAATAAGTATGTCCAGACCTATGATATTTGTTAGAGGATGGGTCAATCAGGCCAAGATGATGAATTCCCCTGCAACCACAGGTGGTGGTATAACCTTTCAAGAGATGGGCACTAGATTTTGTTGGCCCCTTTAACCCAAAATCAAACCAAAATGCTTATATAATACTTGCAACAAGCTATATGACCAAGTGGGTAGAAGCAGTGGCCTTTCCAAATGAAACTGATGAAGAAGTCATTAAATTTCTTTTTGAACTCTTTGTATGCTATGGATTACCTAGGGAAGTAATAACGGATGGAGGGCCAAAATTTACAGTACATAAAATCTCGGCCACTCTACGCAGTTATCAAATTAAACATAGGGTAGCCTCCCCATATCACCCCCAGGAAAATGGACAAGTGGAAAGTACTAATAAAGTCTTGGAGGCAATCTTGACAAAACAATTCTAGACAAACCATCAAAATTGGGCAGTTGAGCTTCCAAATGCCTTATGGGCCTATCACACAACATGGCATAACACTACTAGATACTCTCCTTATCACATAGTCTTTGAAAAAGAGCCAATATTTCCAATTGAATTTGAGATCAAGACTCTAAAAATGGCCCAAGAAATGGGACTGGATCTTACAAAAGCACACAGGAAACACTTACAACATCTCAATGAGTTAGATGAAGCACACTTGTTATTCAGCAACAAAGATCTAGGTGGCATGACAAGCATATCAAGAAGAAATCATTCCAGCAAGGTGATTTTGCGCTTCTTTATGATTCCAGATTTCAAGATTTTCCTGGGAAGTTGCAAACAAGGTGGCTAGGACCGTATGAAATTAAGGAAGTACATGATAATGGAACTGTCACTTTAGTTACCATTGACATGTCTATTTCTCCTTTTCTGGTAAATGGACATCGACTACGATTCTACCATCAATTGCTTTCAAAAGAATCCTTTTTCCAAGAAGTAAGTAACGATCCTACTGATCATATTTTAGCTGGCTGGGAAGGTAACCCAACAACTTCAACTCCTGAAATTGTTGTTTTTCTCCAGTACTGTACATATTGTATATATTTTTCTTTGAATATTTGATTGAGTTTTTTAAGTTTTTACTTTCTAGGGAAGTCGCTATAAAGAGCCTTGGAGAACAAAGACTATAAAGGGTGTAAAATGCGACTGTAATGAAAATATAATTAGCACTCTTTTCTATTCTTTATTTATAACTATTACAAGTCTTCTATCTTTCAAATTCAAACTCCAAATTTCTCTTGTTTAACTTTGAAGAACCCATTGAATATAAACCTTTGTTTTTATACAAGAGATGAATATGTCATGTTTCACAACAAAAGTCAAACGACTGCACTAATAAGATGTGTGGTTGTGACTGTAGTAAATAGAAATGGATGCATAACATTGTAAACCATCTGATATATTTTACCCCCCCTGATCATTGAATAACCCTACCCATAAAGTTATTAAATGAATTTAGTTGATGACTAATCAATCCTATATTCATTAAATAATTCTTCATGCGGGAGGTAGCCAATTAATTAATTAGATGGTTCAATTTGAATATCATCATCATCTTCCTAGAACTTCAGTTGTCATTCCTTTGGTCAATTGTCATCCCTTTGGACATTTTCCATTCCTTTGGATAGTTTTCGTTCCCTTTGCGGGTAATGTCGTTCATTCGAACATAACATCTATCATTCCCTTGGTTGTGATTGTCGTTCCCTTTGAGGGTAATGTCATTCATTCGAACGTAACAAATTTTGGTCCCTTGGTTTCGATTGTCATTCCCTTTGCAAGTAATGTCGTTCATTCAAATGTAATAGTTATTGTTCCCTTTGCGGTTTTTCCCTTTGTTGTTCCTTTCACTTGAAAGCAATGATTTTTGTTTCCACCAACAACACGTTTTTTTTTATGACTACCCCCTTATACGTTTAGCTATTCCTTTGGATATGAACTTCAATAATTAATTTTCAAAGGCATCATTTCTAATTATCATGGAAACAATTTCTTATTTTCTTTTTGGGGAATATTTAGAACACCTTATCAAATTGGTTATGGGTTGATTCTTCCGAATTATCTTAATATTGTTCATGATCCATAACCACCATAATTAGTTTATTTTCCCTATATATACATATACTTGAATGATAATTTTCATTCACATCATAATAAGGAATATAAGGCACATTTTTACTTGGAATTCTTACACTTATTACACCATCCCAAATTCTTAAGGAGTAGATGAGCCTCCCTTAATAATGAAAAAAGAAAAAGAGACAAAAATACAATAAAAAAATCCTTAAAAAAAAGGAAAATGAAAGAAAAGAAAAAAACTTCTCTAAAAAAGGATAGGGAGTCTCATCATGAGCCAACATACCACGATCATAAGAGATTAACATAAGTGAGATTCCCACTATGTCTACCACACTAGGGAAATGGCCTTTGGAATTTAGGGGCAAAGGACAAGAGGTCTCATCACGAGATGGCTTGTTCACTTTGTTATGATCTAGTGAGTGGCATTTTTGTTATCTAGCTACCAAACTAGGACAGTGGACTTTTTTGGAAAAGACTATTCAAATTACTTATTGAGGATATTGTTACACATCAAAAGTACTCACTTTGATAGTGTCACAAGTATCGTCATTACAAAGGTCACAAGTGTCGCAAGTGTCAGGGAAGCATATTGCCATGATGCCTATGTCGTGCCTATAACGACATGAGAAGGACACTTGAAACACCTCAAACCTTTGATTTGGAAGAGGAGAAATGAGTTAGCAGGATTGCAAACCTTTTGCCATCTGAAAGAACCTCAAAAACTAAGTTTTTGGAGGGGAGCGCTCCCCCTTACACTATCTCGGAGCGTCGACGCTCCCCCTTACACTGTCAGGGAGCGTTATAAATCTCCCATGGCCCTTTTGAGGGAGCGTTATATATTTTGAGAACGCTGACACCCCCCTAAAGCCTACTAGGGAGCGCTACAACTCTCTGATGGCCCTTTTGAGGGAGCGCTACCTATTCTAGGTAGTTGTTAAGTTGTTGAGATGAATGGGGGAAGCATCTTTTCATTCCTGGAAGGCAGTTGGATTCAAATCCCTAGTCCAGCCATGATCTTAGGGCAGATCCTCAACTGAAGGAGGAAAATCCTCACCTTCCCCAAGGATATCTCAAGATTGTTGAGCCTCTCCAAGTCTATATAAGCAAGTTTTCTAATGGTGAAAGAAAAGGGATAAAGGAGAATCACACCAAACTTATGATCGCATAAGTGGTGCTGGAACAGAGCTGATGGAAGAACTGCTAGTATGAAACTTATGACCTTGGAGGAAACACACAGTTAGACAAAGGAGAGTGATCAGTGAAGCTGTTGTTATCCATGTTGTGGATCTTTCAGGCAAGGGTTAGATGAAGAGGACTTGACGAAGTTGTCGCATTCACATCTATGATTGTAAGTACTGTTGTCATTATTCTCATCAATATGACACGCTTGGCCTGTTCCTTTCTAGTTTGTGTATAATGTCACATGAACTTATCATTAACTGATAGATCTATTTTCAAGCTAATATCAATAGGGTAGCAATTGGTCGTATCTTGTTTTGTCCACAAGATTCAATGAGAAGCAAAGGATCGAAGCGCAACTAGGAGCGTGCAGGGACAAACGTCGATAAAGAGGTACTTCAGTTATCCTTCCTTGCCATGTGTTAGCTTAGATGGATTTGAAAGGATGTCAGTGTCCACATTAAGCATTTTCTGTCTAGAGTTAGGGTCAATCTCTTAGAGGTGATCTACCTGTCCGCAGGGAGATTTTCCTACAACAGAAACTGGCGACTCCACTGGGGATCGAACCCAGAATCTCTGGTAAAGATCGCAAGTGTCGCATTTTTCTCACAAGTGTCGCAAGTGTCAGGGAAGCATACTACCATGATGCCTATGTCGTGCCTATAACGACATGAGAAGGACACTTGAAAAACCTCAAATATTTGATTTGGAAGAGGAGAAATGAGTTAGCAGGATTGCAAACCTTTTTCCATCTGAAAGCACCTCAAAAACTGAGTTTTTGGAGGGGAGCACTCACCCTTACACTATCTCAGAGCGCTGATGCTCCCCCTTACACTATCAGGGAGCATTATAAAGCTCCTCTGGCCCTTTTGAGGGAGCATTATAGATTTTGAGAGTGCTGGCGCCCCCTAAAGCCTACTAGGGAGCACTACAACACTCTAATGGCCCTTTTGATGGAGCGCTACCTATTTTGGGTAGTTTTTAAGTTGTTGAGATGAATGGGGGAAGCATCTTTTCATTCTTGGAAGGCAGTTGGATTCGAATCCCTAGTCCAGCCATGATCTTAGGGAAAATCCTCAACTGAAGGAGGAAAATCCTTGCCTTCCCCAAGGATATCTCAAGATTGTTGAGCCTCTCCAAGGCTATATAAGCAAGCCTTCTAATGGTGAAAGAAAAGGGAAAAAGGAGAATCACACCAAACTTATGATCTCATAAGTGGTGCTGGAACAGAGCTAATGGAAGAACTGCTAGTATGAAACTTATGACCTTGGAGGAAACACACAGTCATCCAAAGGAGAGTGATTAGTGAAGCTGTTGTTATCCAGGTTGTGGATATTTCAGGCAAGGGTTAGATGAAGAGGACTTGACGAAGCTGTCACATTCGCATCTATGATTGTAAGTACTACTATCGTTATTCTCATCAATATGACACGCTTGGCCTATTCCTTTGTAGTTTGTGTATAATGTCACATGAACTTATCATTAACTGATAGATCTGTTTTCAAGCTAATATCAATAGGGTAGGAAGTGGTCGTATCTTGTTTTGTCCACAGGATTCAGCGAGAAGCAAAGGATTGAAGCGCAACTAGGAGCATGCAGGGACAAACGTCGATAAAGAGGTACTTCAGTTAGCCTTCCTTCCCATGTGTTAGCTTAGATAGATTTGAAAGTAAGTCAATGTCCACGTTAATAATTTTCTGTCTAGAGTTAGGGTCAGTCTCTTAGAGGCGATCTACCTATCTGTAGGGAGATTTTCCTACAACAGAAACTGGCGACTCCACTAGGGAGATAGCCTCAAATCGAAACTTCTTGTTTTGATTTTCTCCTCATTGACCTTGTTATATCCCTTGATTGTTTCAGACCTGGTTCACTCCTCTTTTGATTGGTTTCATGACCTGATTGGCTCCTTACCCCATCATAGTCAGCATAGTTGTCGAGTTTGAATTGCAATTTTTGGAATTTTTTGACATTTTTGGGAATTTTCAGACCTGACGCCCCTGTCCTTGTGCTAACAGAGTGCCAGCGCTCCCCCATAGCCTTACACATAGCGCTATAATGATCCTTTCCTTTGGAAACAGAGCGCCAGCCCTCTTTGGGCCAATAAACCTTCCAGAATTTCCTTTTTCAGGGTTTTTCTCTGTGCCTCTCTTGCTGGGTCACTTAGTGAGTCAATCCTTCTTCTTTCCAGCTTGGATATATGTCTTTGCTTGAAGAACAAACATCTTGTTGTTTGGATTTCGTAACCTTATTCACTATTGTTGTTGATTTTTACTGTCATTCGGAGTTTGAAACCCATGCATTGTTTTTCTCTCCTCAACAACTGAACAAAAAACTCTGGTGAAGGTCATCAAAGGCCTACAGATCCTTTCATCTCGATTTTAGTAAAGATCATTGTTCTTCAACTTTTATTTTGGGTGTGAAGTTTGTTTTCTCTTTGATTGTTTCTTTTCTTTTGCTTTTCTTTTTGATCGCAATGAAAGGGTGTATTGTTTGTATGACTCTTGCTTGTGTTGGTCTGATTTTCACTCACCCAAGAAGATAACTAGAAAGATGAGCCTTGTGTTGAATTAATCATTATTCATATGCAAACAATAAAAAGAATCTTCATGATTGATTGTGCATGTTAGAAGGCATCTAAATTTTTTTAGCATCACATCAGGATTTGATTGAGAAATTGTTTGAGGACATTCCTTATTCGTGATTGACAGTGAAAATAACTCTCTCTCTCCCTTAGATAGATGTTCATCGAAAATAAATGAATGCTTATCATCTCTGATGCATTATTGGGACTGAGTCATAATTCCATTCGTTTCACTTCCATGCACCCCTTTTGAGTAAAGAACAGCTCTAAAATAAACACCAATTAAAAGTTATCTAGAAAATTTTCTTTTCTAGGATCCTCCACCAACAGTAGAATAGGTTTAGTACTTTGGATTAGGCTGTGAGCATAACTCTCCAAAGTGTTAAAAACAAACAGTAGAATCCTGAGTTAGGGAGAGTCAAATCCAATCATCATATAAGTCTTCCTGGGATCCCCCTCTAACATAGGGGTTACGCACGAGGTCGCATTCGGGTGAGCTACGGGGATTAACCCTCCGTGGTTTAACTGATTATGGTGGTCAAATCGTATTATGGGGATCACTTTGAGGTAAATCCACAATTACTACGTGGAATCCTTTTAGTTGATTTCGGGCTTGATACCCTGCCCGTACGTTCGGATCAGACTGTCGATTGTTCCCTCCCAGGCGCTGACTGCGAATTGGTAACCTTAGTGGCCATAATATTTAGGGTCTTACACAAGGTGATGGTGACGGGAAGTCTCACTGTACCTGGAGCAGACATTGGTCAAACTCACTCGGGCTCCTTGGAGGGTAAATCCACAATTATTGCGTGGAATCTTGCACCAAGGCGTAAGTCCGTTAAGCAGGTCGCCATTGTAACTGTTCCACCCTATCCCCACCCCTTATGGACTTGATCATGCGACGTTGGATTTCATCACCAACTAGTACGGTCATCGAGAGAAGGTCATGTTTTCTTGGTTGTGATTCTTAGATTCTATTAGCGTATGTTGTTTCTTTTACTTAGTGGACCTTAGGTCGAGTCAATGTTAATGGCATCGAATCCTGGGAGTACCAATGGAGGAACCCCTTCTTCTGGGGAAC
>ML788482.1:616241-633271 GCA_009831015.1 Picea engelmannii
CTTCTGGGGAACCTTATACCTTTCCTTCATTTGGAAAATTTGGTCCTCCATATGTTGCCACACTGAGTCTTCCAGGACTCACTATTGGATTACCAGTTTGGTTGTTCCCCACTCCGGTGATCCCGAATCCTCCCAATGTTTCAACTGCACCTAATATTTTGGATGTCAATACACCACCCACACATCAACCTCATGTCGAATTTTCATCTTCTTCATCCATCAAGTCTCCTTCCATTTCTCCTTCTTCGCCTAGTGAAATCTCTAAATCAAGTAGCCAGGTTGATCAGAAGAAGAAGAAACGGAAAGAGAAGAAGAAGAAGAGCCCGAAAAGGACCAAGGCCCCAACAACATCAGATGTTGGCTCTAAGAAACTAGATACTATTAATAGTACTGGGAGTGTTGATGAGATCAACAAGATTAAAAGGAAGAATCCAAAACCCAAATTCCCTTGTAGCCTTTGTAAGAGTGACCACTTTCTGAGGGATTTCCCCAGTCTTACCCAGATCTTAGAAATGTGGTCCTGCATGTCATCAGCCTCTGTCAGTCATGTCGATGATACCCCATCAACTAGTGATGTTCAGGTTGGTAAGAAGAAAACTATCAAGTTCCCTTGCATGTTATGTAAGGGTAATCATTACTCTCACCTTTGTCCTCACATGGACGAGGCTTCTTCTCTTTTGGAAAAACTTCAACTTCCAAAAGGTTATCATAAGATTTCCTCCAACCCATCATTGGTTGATGGACTGGTCAATCTAGTTCCATCCCCGGTCAATCCGTTTGATCAGGTGGTCAATCTAGTTTCCTCCTCGATTGCACCACAAACCCAAGTAGCTGATCCAGTTCTGTCATCAATCAGCCCCACTCTTCATCAAAAGAGTGACACCAAAATGGTCGATCTGTTTTCATCCTCGGTCGATCCCACTCTCCCGTTAGAGAGTGACACCAAAGTGGTCGATCCAGTTTCACCATAGGTCAATCCCATTCCTCCATCAAGGAATGTCAAAGTGACTGATCCAGTCCCTTCCTCGGTCAGTCCTACTCTTCCTTTGAAGAGTGCCCAAGTGGTCGATGCGGTTTCGCAATCGGTCGATCCCATTCCTCCATTGCGGAATGTCAAAGTGACTGATCCAATCCCTTCCTCGAGCAGTCCCACTCTTCCTTTGAAGAGTGCCCAAGTGGTCGATTTGGTTCTTCCATCAGTCGATGCCACTCCTCCTTTGATGAGTGCCAAAGTGACTGATCCAGTCCCTTCCTTAGTCAGTCCCACTCTTCCTCTGAAGAGTGCTAGAGTGGTATATCCAAGTCCACCTTTGGTTGATCCGATCCAATCATTGGTCGATCCTACTCTCCTTCTAGAGAGTAAACCCGATACTGCCCATGTTTTTCTCGTTAATACAGACTCTACTGCGCCGGGGGGCATTCCTCCTTCTCCTGTGAAACCCCCTCCAAGTACTGAAGCCATCCTTTTTGATTGGGGTGTGCTAACTGGACCTCGTCTTCCCTCTCACGTTCCTTTCCAGATTACAGTTCAGGTTCATGGTCGAGACATTCCTCAAACAATGATATATGAGGGTGCGTATGTTAGCATTTTGTCTTCTTTTGCTTGGTACACTTTGGGTTGTCCATAGCTTGCACCGGTTACACAGAATCTATTAGCTTTTAACAGAAGAACTAGTCAACCTTTAAGGATCCTTCCTCAGTTTCCTGTAACTTTGGGAGGGAAAACTGTCTTTATCGATATCATGGTAGTCTGAGACCCCTTGGATTTCACTTTACTCCTTGGGCGGGATTGTGTCTATGCTATGAAAGCTCTTGTATCCACCCTTTTATGTGGGATATATTTCCCTCATGATGGAAGAATTGTGACTATTGATCAACTTTCATTCATCGGCCTCGACTGGGTTACCTCCCTAAGTGGTTCTTATATGTAGACAGTATCACCCCTGCCACATGTCAATTATTTGGCTTTGTCTCCCATGACTTCAACTTTCGATGATTTGGATTCAGTAGTTGACATGGTGATCTCTTCAGTAGGGTTATTGGAGCCTGATCTCCTTACCCCTATCACGACCCTCGACATGTGTTCCTCCCAAATTGATTATCTTCCATCCAGTGAAGATCTCTTGGAGGCCATGACCACGTTTTATCCATTGGCATGGTACCCTTCCAGAGCATTATCCTCTTGGAAGCCATGATCCGGAAAAAACCACGAGCATAGTTTCTCTTCTCTGTGGCAAGCTCGTTAAAAAATGAAACAGAGGTCACGAGCATAGTTTCTCTTCTCTGTGGCAAGCTCGTTAAAAAATGAAACATAGGCCACTAGCTTCCATGTTGGGGGCATAATGAGCACAATTTCTCTTCTCTGTGGTAAGCTCATTACAAAATGAAACAGAGGCCACTAGCTTTCATTTTGGGGGCATAACGAGCATAGTTTCTCTTCTTTGTGGCAAGCTCGTTAAAAAATGAAACAGAGGTCACGAGCATAGTTTCTCTTCTCTATGGAAAGCTCGTTAAAAAATGAAATAGAGGCCTTGAGCATAGTTTTCTTCTCTGTAGCGAGCTCGTTAAAAAATGAAACAATAATCTGGGGATCGAACTTGGAACCTTGAGCATAGTTATTTTCCTGTGTCAAGCTCATTAAAAAATGAAACAATCACCTCTTCCTTCAAGTTGAGTCTTTCACCAGATCTCGTAGATGTTGAGTCAAGTATTTCGTTAGGTCTTGTTTTTGAACCTTCATTTCATCCACCTGTATCCTTTTCCTCCATCTAGAATAGAAATTGGTGACAACCTCAAAGTCGGTAAATGAATTGAAGCTTGGGGGGCATGTCTCCAACCTTTGATGATCATTCTGGAGCTAAGCCACCAACTTTCAAGATGGGGGCATACCGAGCTTAGTCTTTGTTCTTTCTCGTGCTCGTAAATACATGAGAATGCAACAGGGTAAACTTTTATCTCTTTTTCGAACCCGTATGGATACACAAACACACGAAAAAGGAACCCCCCTGGAGTCTACTTTAAACCCTTTTCAGACTCTCTAAATATGAAAAGATTATCGAGTGACCTTGCTTCCTTTCACACTCGTTAAAAGGTCAGAAAGGGTGTCTTTCGAGAGATAGTTTACCCCTTTTTTGGTCTCGTTAGACTACTGTACGAAAAAGGAACTAAGAGAGTTCTCTTTAAGTGTTTTTCCAAACTCTATAATCTCGAAAAACCTTCGAGTTTTCTGTCTTTGGACTCGTTAAAGCACACATCGACAGGCCCATATGGGACTGAACCCTTACTTCTTTCGGTTCGTTAGAAAAAAGGAAGAGGAACTTACCGAAGGTGAGTTATATTGAGCATGTGTTATCCTCCTCGAGCTCATTAAATCAAAAAGAGGTACTCATCTATTTGGATGGGGGAAAAAATTGAAAGGAGCAAGCCAAGCAGTCTCTTGAGAACATCATCCAGCACTTCTTAGAGTCGCCCTTGAACATGACACTGTGTCATTTGCACATATCATAATCCACTGAACCTCTGCACTAAGCCAATCCTTCGAGTTCCTTTCACTCCTTTGGGTCACCTGACGCAAGTCATAGTACCCACTGCATAGTTTTGGTCCATGTCATGTTTTGTTGTTGTGCCTCAGTGTTCAAGGGAAGTATCTGCCTCGAGAGTCAGCCATCCCAAATATCTTTCCTCAAAACCTGTGTCAGTCCATGTCCGTTTGATCTGCCAATTACATCTCCATGTATGTTTCGTGTTGTTCATGGGGGATACATCAAGGCCCTCCCTCGATGAGTCTATTCCTGTCGACTCCAACAAATTATCCAGGAATTAGGCTTAGAAAATAGTCAGTACTTTGGGACCTGCATGCCTCAATGGCAGGCCTCCTCACATTTGACAGTAGGTCTACATCATTGACCCCTGATCAAATGATTCCATGGGTGTTTGACTTCAACTCATCTATTCACATTCGCTGGAATGTACTAGGGTACCTTGGGAATCATTGACATTAATGGTGATCTCCCTCGCACTTGTCAACGATTCACACCATTGACCGGTAATCAAGTGGTTTCTGCCATGTTCGACGTCAGGACATCTATTCACATGGTCAGATTCGTACTGTATTGGGATTGGTAAGAATACCCTGGGTTGAGTGATCACTTTGATATATAATTTTCCCAGGCTATGAAAGAGTTTCTCTTGGACAAATGACACATATACTGTCACATAGATCCACTTTGTATTGGTCGTGGCTATGTCTTGTCATCTTGTAGATCCACTGTGTATTCTTCGTGGCTATGATCAGTTCATGTCATTAGAGTATAGATCCATAGTGTATTTTCGGTGGCTATACCTTTTATCAATACAATTATGGATCTGCAGTGTATTTTATGGCGGCCATATCTTGCAAGTCTTGATCACCCAAGCATAGGTATGTCTGCCTTGGGTTTTGAAATATCTCATAATATTTGTTGGATGTTTGTGTGCAGCTTTTGTCAGGTTCTCTGCGTCTATACCCTTGCTTGAAAGTATACAAAGTATTTCAGTTATCAGTTCCTATCTTCTAACTTCATACTTTGGGGGGCAATCTGTTACACATCAAAATTACTCACTTTGATAGTGTCGCAAGTGTCGTCATTACAAAGGTCTCAAGTGTCGCATTTTGCTCACAAGTGTCGCAAGTGTCAGGGAAGAAGAATTCCATGATGCCTATGTCGTGCCTATAACGACATGAGAAGGACACTTGAAACACCTCAAACATTTGATTTGTAAGAGGAGAAATGAGTCAGCAGGATTGCAAACCTTTTTCCATCTGAAAGCACTTCAAAAAATGAGTTTTTGGAGGGGAGCGCTCCCCCTTACACTATCTCAGAGCGCCAATGCTCCCCCTTACACTGTCAGGGAGCGTTATAAATCTCCCCTGGCCCTTTTGAGGGAGCGTTATAGATTTTGAGAGCGGTCGTGCCCCCCTAAATCCTACTAGGGAGCGCTACAATGCTCTGATGGCCCTTTTGAGGGAGCGCTACCTATTCTGGGCAGTTGTTAAGCTGTTGAGATGAATGGGGGAAGCATCTTTTTATTCTTGGAAGGTAGTTGGATTCGAATCCCTAGTCCAACCATGATCTTAGGGAAGATCCTCAACTGAAGGAGGAAAATCCTCACCTTCCCCAAGGATATCTCAAGATTGTTGAGCCTCTCCAAGGCTATATAAGCAAGCTTTCTAATGGTGAAAGAAAAGGAAAAAAGGAGAATCACACCAAACTTATGATCTCATAAGTGGTGCTGGAACAGAGCTGATGGAAGAACTACTAGTATGAAACTTATGAACTTGGAGGAAACACACAGTCAACCAAAGGAGAGTGATCAGTGAAGTTGTTGTTATCCAGGTTGTGGATCTTTCAGGCAAGGGTTAGACGAAGAGGACTTGACGAAGTTGTCACATTCGCATCTACGATTGTAAGTACTGTTGTCATTATTCTCATCAATATGACATGCTTGGTCTGTTCCTTTCTAGTTTGTGTATAATGTCACATGAACTTATCATTAACTGATAGATCTGTTTTCAAGCTAATATCAATAGGGTAGGAAGTGGTTGTATCTTGTTTTGTCCACAGGATTCAGAGAGAAGCAAAGGATCGAAGCGCAACTAGGAGCGTGCAGGGACAAACGTTGATAAAGAGGTACTTTAGTTATCCTTCCTTCCCATGTGTTAGCTTAGATATGTTTGAAAGGAAGTCAGTGTCCACGTTAATCATTTTCTGTCTAGAGTTAGGGTCAAGCTCTTAGAGGCGATCTACCTGTCCGCAGGGAGATTTTCCTACAACAGATATTTTCTCATCTATGGGTTAAATGGAAACCATGTTGAGGCTATGGATGCCTACTGGTAGCAGTGGCTCTGCCTATGGTATTGAAGTTTATCTTGATTCGCCAAACTTTTATTGTGCTCATAGATTTCCTTTCTTTAAGAAGAGGTTATCATTCTTGTTCTATTCAAAACAAGGGAGGATAAAAAAATTATGACAAGTGGCATACTTATAAAACTTGTACATATTAGAAATATTCATAATTTCTTCCTTAACACTTTGGGTATTGGTATTTGGGCTTGATCGTTCCACAAAATATATGATTATCATTCATTTCCATGATTAATATTACGTTTCTTTGGAAATTGTTAATGACTGTTCTACCCATTGGCGGTTGTGTAATAAATAATCCATCACTTGACTTTCCATCGTTAATACTTTCATAGACTCCACTTTTCAAGGTCGACCTTTCACTCATTGGGGGGTGGGAATTCTACACGAGTTAATGATAATCCATAATAATTATAGACAATGGGAAGCTACGTTATATTGTTATGTAATTTTTTTTTATATACCATTTCTGTTAATTTTCTTGTACAGGCTAGTCTAACAAGTTTCACAAGTGGGAATGATAGTTGTGCCGATTTTCTTGCAAAAAATATGGATGGCCGAATTATTCACTGTGAACCTACACTATTGCGAGTTACTGATTAGGCTAGGGAAATTCTAAACTGTTTAGGATGGACATAGTATTTTAACAGGCTGAAGGGATTTGATACAAATATTGCATTGGCATTCTTCCAAAATCTATAGGGGGAAATATCAACACTTTGGGGCATACAAATACTAGTCATTGATGCCATCAGAGCCGGGGTTACAGGCTTTCTAAATGAAGGAACAAAATGGACTGGTAAATACACAACACTTCAGGAAGCTGTGGAATCCTTTGCAGAACCAGGGGAGGAATTTGACAAGAAAGGAAAAGGCCTCAATCCCACTGCTCTTAGTGAACCTTGGAGGTAGCTAGTAGGCGTGGTGAAAAGATACATTACATGTGATGGAAAATATGACATCGTGAGACCTCGCCACCTCAATTTGTTGGCAACGTTAAAACACCGGTTAGTATTAAGTATGCCATTTCTTTTAAATAAAATTTTGCATGAGGTAGCTGGAAGAACTCAAAAAGATAAAGACCATGATAGTGTAATCAGTCATCATGGGTTGGTAAAATTAATAGTATTCAATGAATTAAATTATACACAAATAACGTGGGAAAACCTAATTGAGCTCAATAGACCCTTGCAAATAGAGAAACCAGAAGTTCCCCAGTCAAAGATCCACCCTGAAATTCCTCCACAAGGAATTGAGGTAGTTCAGCCAGAGGTTGAGAGTGCTCAAACAGAAATACCAGCCTGAAATTGAAACAAAACTTATTAAGTTGGAAAAGGAGTAGTCAAAAGAAGAAACTCATAGTATGCAATCAAAAACATCAAAAAGGAAAATGCAAAGAACAACTTATGCTCCTAAAACTCCCTTTGTTAAAAGAAGGAAAGGTGGAAAGACAAGACAAACTAAAAACACTCAAGAGATTGTACAAACAAAAGAGACACCACAAGAAAACCCTATAGGGAAGTAGGATGATTTCCATGAAAGATATGAAGAGGAGATGGCCCGAGTGTTAGGAAATTTGGGAATGTCTCTTACTGAAGATATAGACAGTCCAGAATAACCCCAAGCTCCAACCTCGCCTCCTTCAAACTCTGTCTTTGATAATACTGACGTAGAGATTCCATCCTCTCCTATGAAGGAATCTAATGATGTAGAAGAACATCTGAAGCCTCAATTTAAGGAGAGAATTCCTTTAGAGAAACAAGAATGCCCATAGGATATAGGGAATGAATTGTCAATTGATCAAGATTTTGAAGACCTTGAAATTCTACTTGGACATAAAGAAATAACAGAAGAAGGAAATAGCTAAATCAAAGAGCTGGAACATGAGAATAAGGAATTGAGGAGGAAGGTCAAGAGAATGAAGGTATTAAAATAATAAACTAACAGATTGAAGGGAAATATTAGACGACTTAAGAAGCAGATGGAACACTCTGACAAGTCTTATAGGAAGAAGAAATATAGGAGAGTTAGAATGCAGGGAAGAAATCCACTTCCTACTGGAAGGGTTCAAAGAGGGGAAATTCATACTCACTCTGTTGAAACACAAACATATTTTCATGTCCCCTTGTTTTCAGTTGAAACAGAAAATCAGACAGATGCTCTAGTAATAGTAGAAAAAGTTGTTCATACTTAAGGGGTGCTTCATTCCTTTGAACATGATGCCACAATCAGAAAACTGGAAGCAGAATTGGAACAGTCCCAACATACCTTAACCTAAATCTGAAATGAAATGGTGCCAGTAACAGAGCATCAAAAAATTTCCAAACAACTCCGAGCAATGTTAGCAACTAAAAATGAAACCTTTGTTGATCTCAGCAGAGCGAGAGAAAAGGTAAAGAAGGTGTAGGGTCATCTTGATGGAGCTTTGGGGAAAATAAAAAATATTTTCTCTATTTACTCTGATGCATTAGCTTGCAGGGTCCCTGCTAATAATTATGCCCTATTTTTATTGGAAAGATATCTGTTATTAAAAGTGAAAGCAATTAGGGAAGGAACACCTTCTGAGTTTTCCATTGTCTCTAATTTTGTTTCATGTTTCAAAGAACAAGATGATGCAGTAAAATACTTTTGTGTGAGTTATATCTTCATAATTTCATTTTAGAAGGAAATAGAGATGAGAAACCCAATCCATTCACTGGGGATATCCAGTTTCAGGCCTTTCTATATTTTTCCAAAAATAAAATTATATGGGCCAAGGCACATAAGGTCTTTATGAAAAGAGAAAATGGGCTAGACCTATGAGTCAGAGGAGAACCTTCTAAACCCCTTGACACCATTATGAAACATATAGCATTTATGAAGAGGGAAAAAGTTATGGAATCCTTATCTCCCATCCATAAACATGTTATATATTAAAGGCTGTGGTACTTTGGAGAAATTAGAGAAGAATCCCTTTTTGCTGCAAAGTTAAGATGGAGTGTCTCTTCAAACGAAATCAAGAACATGGAACCATTTGGTTTTAGTAATTTTCAAGCAGTTGGTCTTAGATTAGAAAGGTATGACAATATGATCATGGAAGCATGGCCTTCCTAGATTGGATGTAGGTACAATGCCCCCATTATTTGGTATCCTCCAGAGGGTTATCAGTGTCTTTATGAAGTCGATAAGAAACATGAAGAAGTTTCTTTTGAAGAACTTAAAGTTAAGCATGGTTTCTGGAGGTAAAACGAAGAGACCTCTCCACCCTACAGTCTCACTACCCTGCATATGAACTATCTTATTGCATGAGGACATGCAAAAAGGTAAGATGGAGGGTATGTTGGGGTAAGAAAAAGGTATAAATATTATCCTTGTTACTTTGGTTTACGATATATTCTTTGTTGACTTTTCTATTATTTTGAAGTAATTAGGAAGAAAACAATTAAAAAACTTTTGAAAATAATATTAAATAATATTAGATATTTTATAAACTTTGGGTTTGAATTTTTTTGGTTTTATGCATAAATGGGAAATTGTTTTTAATAAAGGATAATAAAGAATATAATAAATATACACAGGCCATTCAATACTAAAGAAAGAAAGCACGAGACGGTTCAAGGAAGATTGATTTTTATCTTGAAATCTTCATAAAATAGTAAAAGAAATCCTGAGGATCTCTCAATCCTCGGGATAGCTTAATTCACTTGTCTTATTGTAATATATATAGAAGAGTGAATGATAGAGAGGTGTTCTAGAATTCTGATCTCTTAATTGTTGATACTCTACACAACAAACCAGTTGTAAATGACTTATCAATTATGGAATTAATGGAAGTTTTGAGTGCTTTGACCATTTCCGTGTACTGAGTTTTTCATAACAGTATCTTCTAAAGACCTTGGGCCTAGTCGACAGGAGATACTGTCTTATTTGTATTTTTATTGATTCTGTGGTAATTTTGTGGATTGATATTTCCTTTAGCAGTTAGAATAGATTCATTCATGTTTTGTTTCTATTATGAAATGATTGTGTTATTCCATTCACAGAGGTTAGCAGTTCTATTTGGGAATTACCGATTGTTGTTCCATTATCGATTGTTGTCAATTTATCACTTGTTGATTCTTTTCATTAAGTTTTCATTTGTTGTTCCTTCTCATATCTCAAAAGATCGTTGTTCCTTTAGAATAGGTTGATTACTCATTGTTCTTTGAGAGATTGATTCATTGACGCTTTTGTAAATTAAATTGTTGTTTCCTAGATAGATGAATGAGTTCAGAAATTAATTGATGTTTCTTTTCAGGGTGTTTTATTTCTCAAAGTATATTTCCTTTTCATCAAATTATTAGTTTCATATTTTGTAGTTAATGTGTGAAGAAACTAATTGTTACAATAATTTAGGTGAATCCAGGTTTGTTGTAAATGAACTATCTACATGATTTAAACCTATAAAACGTATCCGCATAGATTTTTCTAACAATCTTGAGAGAAAAAGATGGATCCTCGGTTGATAAAATTAATGTTAGACTAAGGTTGTTTTTGGGACATATTTAGCACCCAACACCAAGCTTGTGGTAGCTACCCGTGAGTTGATGACTTTCGACATAAGTCCTACATGGGAGCCCTGGCCTCCCCCATGATATGCTGCTTAGAACAACATTCTTGAGTCTTAGTTAATCTCTTTTCAAGACTCCTTACAAATGAAAAGGTTGTTGAGTGACCTTGTCTCTTTCACACTCTTTAAATGGTTTTAAAAGGATGTCTATTTGGTATAAGTTTAACCTTTTTCTGGACCAAGTAGATTATTTACGAAAAATGAATACTCTAGTCACCATTCGCTATAAGAGTTCTCCTAGGTATTGTTTTATACTTTTTTGGGACTAGGGGACTAAATATACAAAAAAGGACATTTTTTGGAGCTTAATTGTAATTGCATTCCATGATCCTGATTGCATTACTGAGCCTATTTTTGGTTCCTTCTTTATTTTTATAAGCCTCCTTCCTCCGCAATTTGCATCACTAGCCAAGCAATTCCTTCCATATATCCATTGCAAATTGAAACCTTGTACCCTTAGAGGAAACATTCCCTCGAGTGTCCATGCCCCGCATGCACTTCCTTGCATTGAGAATAGGTATGTTTCACTTCTTGGAACTAGTTGCTTACTCGTGACACTCATTTCCTCTCATGTATCATAGTGTTTCTTTTCCTATGAAAAAAACAAAAAAATACAGGCGGGAAAAGAATATTATCGCACATCGGAAACGGTCGGGTATCATTTGGACAAAGAACAAACTTTTGAGTCCATTTTCATCCAAATTTTGGGTTTAGCATGACCTAAGGAAGTTGATCTTGTTACTTAGAATTTACTCCTCCGACTGGTTATTATTCTAGTCCCTATGGAGAATTTGTTGATGCCTCCTACATTGCAATTTTTTATCAATGATCATTATCAAGTCTATGTTTCATGAGTTATCCATATGTCTCATGGTCTTGTTCAAAGGAAGTCTATAATATTGTGTTTTCCATTTATCAGAACTCTTGAATTTTCATGTCGACCATACCCTCAATGTATCTCAGATTCACATAAAGTTGTAGTCCTACCATGAACCATGGTACTACTTTCATTATAGGTAGGTAAACTTGAACCCAACATATGACATTTCCTCATTGGTAGTTGACTTGGGGGTTTTCCTCATGTTCGACATAATGAAACACATTCACACATTGGGATTCATGCAATGTCTTGGATTCCATTATCCTTATTGGTGGGTTCCTCGCCTTTGTCAACATTTTTCCTTATTGGCTACTATTTAGAGGGTCTCTTTTGTGCACTACTTGTATTTGGTGCATGTGAGGGACGCACAGGGTCGTTGGTTTGTGAACATCCTATTCATCTGAGATCCTCCTAATCATCAAGTTATTTATTTATACCTCATTTTGAATGATGAGAGATTCCCTATTTCTCTCCTTTTAGCGGGTCTCCTTCCATTGAATTCATCTCATCTATTTTGGAAATGAGACCTAGAGTCCTATGAGTACCTATAGGCTTGCAATCATTAGTGGTACGTTATCCCGTCATCGATATTTGGGAATACATCAATGTCTCCTGATCGATGGATTATTCAAGTGTTCAACCTCAACACCCTTATTCACACTTGTAGAATGTACTCGGTTCCTTGATACCTACTTTCATTATTAGTGGGTTGTCTCACATTTTTTAACGATATACCTTTGTTAGCGATATTTCTGGTAAGGGGGGGGGGGGGAATGTGAAGGAATGGGTAAAAAACCCACTTGTCCTAAGTTCGGGATGCAAATGTGTCCGTGTTTAAATGGAAATCAATTCTGGATGACAGGATTTCACGTGCCCGGATCAATGCCGCGCATCAGATTTCGGAGCCCCCTCGCCTTTCTACCTTTAAGCAGAAGGGGGGGGTCCGGAATCGGGGGTGCACCTCTTCAATGGTCTAGATCAAATCGCCTAGATCAACGGAGCTCAAGGCGATTCCAGACCCCCCCCCGCCTTTATACCTTTAAGCAGAGGGGGGGGGTCCGAAATCAGACGTGCATCTTCCCAACGACCGAGATCAAAGCGCCTGGATCAATGACGCTCAGGCGATCCCATCCTTCTCAACTGCTCTATTTTAAATCAACATGGGCCCTTCTCCCCAGTTTCCATGTGTCCCCCCATCTCCACTCTTTTAGTCTATCTCATCATCCACTCACCACCTGCCACGTGTTCTGCTCCCTTCCACATTAGCCTCCCACTAAGAGTGTGTCCATTATATCTCATCTCATGTCCCCTCCGCTTATTTCCTTCCACCATGTGTCTTCCCCTGTAACCTCCCTCACACCTCATCACTTCTTACCTCACCCTCACAATGTTGGTGCCACCACTCCCATTATGCACCCTATCCTTCGCACTGGCCAACACGCTTTTTCATCAGGCAGGTCAGTTAGTCCAGGTGGCAGCGCGAGGGGCTGTCCACATCCCAAAGGTGTCGAGTTGGCCAGGCCATCCTCAATCCCAATAAATAAGTTATTAAGGTAGTTGGTGGTGATTAGACATCGCCTCTGCCATAATGGGAAAGTCCGGCAACGAATTAAAGGCACGTCAGTTCACCCACGGAATTGTCAGGAATTCGATTGTGTCTGCCATAAGTTGCACAATCATTCAGAGACGACAGTTGCAGATTGTCAGAAGCCATGCATATGCAATGTGTTTAATGTAGCGTCTCGATTTTGTTGTTGTTGTTGTTTTGAGTATATGTAGGCATTTTTGCCATTTTTGTATCTATCGATGGTTGAGCAGAGATCTCGGTTGTAAAGCTTTAATGAAGCACTGATACTCTGGTTATGTATGGACTTTTGAGACTTCTTTCCTTATGAATGCAAGTTTATTTTACGTCTTTGTTATATTGTGTTAGAATAGCTCAAAATTGGAGGGTCCAGTTGAGTTGTAGCTATTATAGGATGATGTTGGATTGGATCACTGTAGCGGTTGCGTTGTTTCTACTCAGTTCTTGTGATTTTTCCAGCACTGAAGGACTTGGAATTGGAGGATCCAGTCAAGTCCCCTTTTCAGCTTCTTGAGACCCTGAACCAAGAGGATCTTGCATTCAGAGTATTTCCTCTACAAATCATTGAAAGCCTGTTTCCCGAAGTTGTTTGTTCGCCTTTCTTATCAAGTCTTCCACCTGATAATCTTTTAATCAACCCACTGGCTGAAGTTAGATCAAGACCTCCTTTGTCCTTTACATGCAAGAACCATTCCCTGATTTAGAGTGATGTATCCTTGAGTCTCTATCCATATGATCATCCATTAAAAACTATCATGACATAAAACTGATGGGTGTCGGGCTCTTCTCCTGCAAGAAATCCAGGAGTGACTTCCGACGCTAACATTTCTGGTGCCGTTGCCGTGGACGAAATTGAATATTTTCCCCAGGATTGAACGACAATGATCAACTGATTCTGAAGGTGCATTAGATATCAGAGTTATCAAGATTGTTGTTGTGCACCTGGCAACTTCATTGTGACGACTCCGTCGGGGAAAACCTGCTCTATTAATTATGGCTTTTAGAGGCAGACACACGCGGTCTCATCCACAACTTCCTCTAGCTACACCTGAAGTTGACCCAGAGGTGGTTCTTAGAAGAGGAAATATCTCTACAGAAGAAGTTTCCATCGCCGAAACAGGTAATCCGCCATCTCCTTCTGTGAGAACTCCTTTTTCTCCTCCTCAGTTTCTTAATAGACCTCCTTCAGAGGTGTCTCGTTTCTTGAATTTTGGGAGTGTTCCTGCTGAGTTTTCCCCTCCTGATCTGGGATTGGAGGGAGAAATCATTGTTACTCCCCTTTCCACTGAAGTTGTTCCTTGGCGTGGACCCAGGACTATAGAATATTTCCCCACTCCTGCACAAAGAGGAACACCTGCTGACTTGAACTCGTTAGCCTTCTCCTTGAATCCTCTCTTGTTCCCCACTCCACTTCGAGACTCATCCCCAGTAGCCCCTTCGCGAACCCCTTCTCCTCCTAGTTCTCCTCCACCTAATATTCCTATGGCTGGTGCTAATCCCCCTCTGAATAGAATGGACACCATATTCACTGCTATATATGCTCCCTTAATCCTACCCCATCCTATGAATCCTCTCCCTGTTGAAGACTACTTGAAGTACATGCCCAAGTTCACCGGGGAAGGGGACGTAACTGTGGAAGAGCACCTGGATTCTTTCTACAGTTATGCAGACAACCTAAAAATTGAAAATGAAGACGTTTGGATGAGAGTTTTTGTCCAGAGCCTGGATGGCAAGGTGAGGAAATGGTTTAGAGGATTGGCCCCTGGATCTATTGCTGGAATTGAAGCCCTGGATAATGTTTTCTTGAGGCAGTGGGGAGATAGGAAGGATTTCATGTATTACATGATAGAGTTCGGGTCTCTGAAGAAAATGGAAGGAGAGTCTATCTCTGAATTATCCAAAAGATTCAATAAGATGTATAATAAGATTCCTGCAGAGATAAATCCCTCAGAAGCCTCCGCCCAAATTTCCTATGCTGGTGCATTTGACCCTGATTTTTGCCTTTTATTGAGGGAAAGAAGAGCCACCTCCTTAGCTCAAATGCAAGATGCAGCCATAGAAGTGGAATCCAACATATTAGTAGCTGACAGACTGAGGGACAAGGCCGACACAGACAGAAGAAAGGGAAAGTCTGAGGCCTCAACTTCTGGACCACCGTTGCCCCACCCTCAAGTGGATGAACTTACCAAGATGATGAAGTTTCTGTCTGAAGAGATGGAGCGACTGAAGGTGGAAATGAGGCAAGCGTATAAGGGCCCTCAGAGTGCCGAAAACAAAGGAGGTTTCAGGAGGCCAAACAATATCCCTCCCCCGACTATGCACAGGGAAAGGGGAAGAGACAAAGAAGACCAAAGAATTCAGGCCCCCTTACAGAACAATTTTGTGGCCGAAGATGAAGAAGGGGAAACATACGATATTGAGCCTAAGATCCACTGCTTTGGAGAGATTCACCCTTTTCCTCATCTGACTCAATCATCCTATGAGGAGTCTCTCATGAACAGTCAGCTAAATGAATTGAGAAAAGGAGACAAGCTTAGTGGCGGTCGAGGCAGGTACAACCTGAGGTCTGACAAAAAGATAGCAGCACCTGATATTCCTAAGCAGTCCACTAGAACAGAGAAACTTGATAATGAAGTAGAAGATGCTCACAGAGGTAAGAAGGCCCAACCCCTCTCTCCCATTGTCCACAATCATGTTCCTGAAATAAGAGAAATTCCAAAGCCTACATCTTCTTTTAATTTTGAGCATGAAATTCAAAAGATCAGAATCCCTGTGCCCCTCACTGAGCTAATTAAACATGGATAATTTAAAAAACGCTTCTCTGAGCTTTTACAGTCTGAAGCCTCATGCCTTCCCATAGAATCCATAAACCTCCAAGATGAAAAGCCAGTTATTTACCTAGGTCCCATGGTAGAAGATAGAGATGATTCATCCCCTCCGTTATACACATCCCTGAACATACATGATAAAGTGCTGCACAACTACTTGATGGATTCAGGGGCTTCTCACAACCTCATGCCCAAAACCATCATGGAAGAATTGGGACTAGAAGTCACTCGATCCTATCATGACCTCTATTATTTTGACTCCAGGAGAGTTTAGTGTCTTGGAGTTATTAAAGACCTGGTTGTGACCTTGTTTCAACTACTAATGAAAAGTGTGGTCATGGATATTGTAGTGGCCGATGTTCCCCCCAAGTTCGGTATGTTGCTATCAATATCTTGGATAAAGAGACTAGGGGGAACTTTGCAGATGGACCTCATGTATGCTACTATCCCAATGTTCAGAGGAGAGAACAGAAGACTATACAGGGAAGCCCAACTGGCCTACATAATTAGTGATGAAGCCAACCCTACCAATCGTCCCATCTTTGCCTTGGACACTGATCTAGGCTCCAATTTACTACATCTCACCCATGCCCCTGAGCCTCCTCTGAAACTCAGAAAGTAGTCCGCTGCTTCCCATGAATCTCCTCCCTCCATCACCCCGATCTGGAAAATGTTTTTTGATGGAGCTTGTTCCCGAGAAGGTGCTAGAGATGGGGTGGTTTTTGTGTCACCTACTCAGGAGACCATAACCCTATCATATAAGATGGAATTTGAAGCCACTAACAATGTGGCAGAGTATGAAGCTCTTATCCTAGGATTAAGAGCCGCAAGGGAAATGGGAATTCAAGAGGTAGTAGTGTTCGGAGATGCCGAGTTGGTAGTCTAGCAGATCAGAAGCGCTTATCAGGCCAAGCATCCTTGACTCAGGAATTATAGAAATGAGGTATGGGACCTAATTGACAGTTTCTTCTCAGCATTTAACATTTCTTTCATCCCAAGAGAAGAGAACACAGTGGCAGATTCCTTGGCTACATCAACAAGCATTTTCAAAGTACCCTTGCTGCCCAAACTGAGGTATGATGTAGAAGTAAAATACAAGCCCTCCATACCTGACAACATCAAACATTGGAAGGTGTTTGAGGATGATCTCGAGATCAAAAAGTTCTTGGAGACTATTGAAGAATTTTCAGAAATGCATATCGACCAAAATTCCATCTCTGAGGAAGGGTCTGATGGGGGTGAGTTG
>ML788482.1:633371-649063 GCA_009831015.1 Picea engelmannii
CCATACCTGACAACATCAAACATTGGAAGGTGTTTGAGGATGATCTCGAGATCAAAAAGTTCTTGGAGACTATTGAAGAATTTTCAGAAATGCATATCGACCAAAATTCCATCTCTGAGGAAGGGTCTGATGGGGGTGAGTTGTTGAGTAAAATAGAAAAGCATGGAATTATTCAGTTGCCTAGCAATCACATTCTGAGGGGACTGGTCCCATTAGAGAGATTGTTTGATAGGAATGATGTGGCAGTAAAGGGTAGAGTTTCAGGTGATGATGCTGACACGGCCAAGTGCAACATTGGCACACCAGAGGAGCCTAAGTTTGTCAAGATGTCAAGGAGTTTGACCAAAGAGCATAGGGTTTAATATACCGAGTTGTTGAGAGAGTTTGCTGATGTGTTTGCATGGACCTACGAAGACCTCAAGACGTATGACACATCGATCATTGAGCACAAGATCCCATTGAAAGAAGAGGCTAAGCCATTCAAGCAGAAGCTAAGACAGATAAATCTTCTATTGCTACCTGTCATGGAGAAAGAAGTGAAGAAGCTGCTAGATGCCCAAATCATTGTCCCCTTGAGATATTCTGATTGGGTGGCCAATTTGGTCCTGGTAAGGAAGAAAAGTGGGGAAATTAGACTCTGTTTTGATTTCAGAAACCTAAACAGGAGCTCAAGGAAAGTCAATTATCCCCTGCCCAACATGGAGCACATATTGCAGAAGGTCACTAGTGCATCTAGAATATCCATGATTGATGGCGTCTCTGGTTACAATCAGATATCAGTCATGCCTGAGGACAGGGAAAAAATGGCCTTCACCACTCCTTGGGGCTCATTCATGTATGCCAAAATGCCTTTCGGACTAATGAATGTAGGAGAAACATTTCAACGAGACATGGACATAGCATCGGGGAAAGAGACCAGTTCATGGTAATCTATCTAGATGACATCACGATCTTCTCCAGGACAGACAAGGAGCACTGCTGCAACTTGAAAAGGGTTTTCCTGAAGTGTCGAAGGTTTGGCCTATCTTTAAACCCCAAGAAATATTTGTTCGCTATGAAGGAAGGGAAGCTATTAGACCATATAGTGTCAGCAGGGGGAGTAATGATTGACCCTAGTAGGGTAGAAGCACTTCAGACCCTATCACTTCCCAAATCTAAGAAGGAAGTTTAGGCCTTTTTGGGGAAGATAAATTTTCTGAGGAGATTTGTCTCAAATTTTGCTGAGTTGGTGAAACACATCATAGCCATGCTCAGGAAGGGAAATGAAGTGAAATGGACTACTGAACCTAGGGAATACTTTTCCCAAATAAAGAGAGCACTAACTGAGGCACCTGTGCTAATCAGTCTTGATTATTCTAAAGATTTCCTGATTTTTTCTTTTGCTTCTTGTGATACAGTAGCAGCAGTCTTGTTGCAGAAAAATGAGCAAGGGCGAGAGAAACCTATTGCCTTCTTTAGCAATGCATTGAGAGATGCAGAACTCTAGTACGAGATCATGGAGAAGTAGGCTCATGCCTTGGTGAAAGCCCTCAAAGCTTTCAGAATCTATGTTTTTCACTCAAAGATCACTGCGTACGTTCCTTCTGCCTCTGTGAAGGACATCCTCGTACAACCTGACATAGATGGGAGAAGAGGTAAATGGATTGCCAAGATCCTAGAATTTGATCTGGAGGTTAAGCCCACCAAATTGATAAAGGGGTAGGGTTTGGCCAAATTGCTGGCTGAATCCAATTGCAAAGCTCTGGGGATTAAATTCATCAATGAGCAAGCTAAGTCATCCAACGAGCATTTCTAGAGTTCCTTATCACTAGCAGCATGCGCCTGGTACAAGGATATCTTGTATTTTCTGCAAGAATTGAGGCCTCCTCATGGAATGGAAAAGAGAAAGGCAAGAGCTCTAAATCTCAAGGCGGTAAGGTATTGCCTCATTGACCAAACCTTGTACTGGAAAGACCCTTTAGGGGTATTTTTAAGGTTCCTGGACCCACAAGAAGCCCAACAGGTCACATTTTATTTCCACAGTGGCCTTTGTGGGGGTCATCATTTCTGGAGGACCACATCCCATAAGATCCTCCGAGCTGGGTATTACTGGCCCACTTTATTCCCTAATGTCTACAGAGAAATCAGAGCTTGCATCAAATGCCAGAAGTTCTAAGGAAAGAAGCAGCTCAAATCTCTGCCATTAAAGCCTGTAGTAGTTTCATCACCCTTTCAAAAGTGGGGATTGGACTTCATTGGAGAGATTCATCCTCCCTCAAGTGGACAACACAGATGGATCCTGACTGCAATGGACTATTTCACCAAATGGATGGAAGCTGTCCCCACCAGGAGCACTTCCCACAAAGTAATTATCAGCCTCCTGGAGGATATCATAGCCAGATTTGGCTGCCCTAGTAGAATTGTCACTGATAACGTCGCCCCCTTCAGGTCTGAGCCTCTGGTCAAGTTCTGCGAACAGTTTGAGATCTCACTGATTCACTCTACTCCCTATTATCCTCAAGGAAATGGACTGGCGGAATCTTCCAACAAAATTTTGATAAAGCTCATTAAGAAATTAGTGGAAGACAATAAAAGGGCTTGGGATTCAAAGCTCAAATTTGCTCTGTGGGATGACCGAGTGACAACAAAGAAGTCCCTAGGCATCTCACCCTTCCAACTTGTTTACAGGATAGAGGCCATTTTCCCTACTCAGCTCGCCTTATCTGTGGAAAAATTCCTCCAGGACCTTGAAGGAGAACCTAACAATATGGTCAGAAGGATTCATCAGTTAGTGGAAGTGTAGAAGATCAGAGAACGGGTCATGGACAGGGCCTACAACCATCAACAAAATATCAAGCAGGATTTTGACAGGAAAGGCAGAAAGAAAGAATTTGATCAGGGTGATCTGGTGCTCAAATGGGATGCACCCAGGCAGGACAGGGGCAAGCACAGTAAGTTTGGTGCCCTCTGGTTTGGGCCTTTCAATATCCTTGAAGTATTTTCGAACAACACGTACAAGTTGCAGGATATGGAAGGCGAAGAATTTTTTAGTGGCCTAGTAAATGGGCATTTCTTGAAAAAATGTTTTTTGTGAGCCGCAGTTGGCTCTTTTGTTTTTGTAAATATTTTTCTTTGTTTTCAACTTAATAAATGACTCCTTAGCCCAACAACAAGGCACTGAATCTGCAAAAGTGTTCTTAGAGCATCACAGGGACGACTCTATCCCCCATGGAGCCAAATGTTAGAGATATTTCTGGTAGGGGGGGGGGGGGAATGCGAAGGAATGGGTAAAAAATCCACTTGTTCTAAGTTCAGGATGAAAATGAGTCCGTGTTTAAATGGAAATAAATTATGGACGACAGGATTTCGCGTGCCCGGATCAACGGCATGCATCGGATTTCAGAGCCCCCCCGCCTTTCTACCTTTAAGCGGAAGGGGGGGGTCCAAAATCAGGGGTGCACCTCTTCAACAGTTGAGATCAAAGAGCCCGGATCAACGATGCTCAAGGTGATTCTAGACACCCCCCCCGCCTTTCTACCTTTAAGCAGAGGGGGGGGGTCCGGAATCAGACATGCATCTTCCCAATGACCAAGATCAAAGCGCCCGGATCAATGGCGCTCAGGCGATCCCATCCTTCTCAACTACTCTATTTTAAATCAACGTGGGCCCTTCTCCCCAGTTGCCATGTGTCCCCCCATATCCACTCTTTTAGTCCATCTCATCATCCACTCACCACCTGCCACGTGTTTCGCTCCCTTCCATGCTAGCCTCCCACTAAGAGTGTGTCCATTATATCTCATCTCCTGTCCCCTCCGCTTATTTCCTTCCGCCATGTGTCTTCCCCTGTAACCTCCCTCACACCTCATCACTTCTTACCTCACCCTCACAATTTTGGTGCCACCACTCCCATTATGCGCCCTATCCTTCGCACTGGCCAGCACGCTTTTTCATCAGGCAGGTCAGTTAGTCTAGGTGGCAGCGCGAGGGGCCGTCCATGTCCCAAAAGCATCGAGTTGGCCAGGCCATCCTCAATCCCAATAAAGTAGTTATTAAGGTAGTTGGTGGTGGTTAGACATCACCTCCGCCATAATAGGAAAATCCGGCAACAAATTAAAGGCATGTCGGTTCGCCCATGGAACTATCAGGAATTCGATTGCGTCTACAATAAGTTGCACGATCATTTAGAGACGGCAACTGTAGATTGTCAGAAGCCATGCAGACGCAATGTGTTTAATGCAGCGTCTCGATTTTTTTGTTGTTGTTGTTTTGAGTATATGTAGGCATTTTCGCCATTTTTGTATCTATCGATGGTTGAGCAGAGCTCCCGGTTTTAAATCTTTAATGAAGCACTGATACTCTGGTTATGTATGGAATTTTGAGCCTTCTTGCCTTATGAATGCCAGTTTCTTTTACATCTTTGTTATACTGTGTTAGAATAGCTCAGAATTGGAGGGTCCAGTCGAGTTGTAGTTGTTATAGGATGATGTTGGATTGG
Source organism: Picea engelmannii (assembly GCA_009831015.1). Taxonomy (NCBI): domain Eukaryota; kingdom Viridiplantae; phylum Streptophyta; class Pinopsida; order Pinales; family Pinaceae; genus Picea; species Picea engelmannii. The sequence goes on from ML788482.1 coordinate 637,846, forward strand.
ATCACTGTAGAGGTTGCATTGTTTCTACTTAGTTCTTGTGATTTTACCAGCACTGAAGGACTTGGAATTGGAGGATCCAGTCAAGTCCCCTTTTTAGCTTCTTGAGACCCTGAACCAAGAGGATCTTGCATTCAGAGTCTTTCCTCTACAAATCACTGAAATCCTGTTGCCCGAAGTTGTTTATTTGCCTTTATTATCAAGTCTTCCACCTGATCATCTTTTAATCAACCCACTGGCTGAAGTTAGATCAAGACCTCCTTTTTCCTTTACATGCGAGACCTAGTCCCTGAGTTAGAGTGATATCTCCTCGAGTCTCTATCCATCTGATCATCCATTAAAAACTATCGTGACATAAAAATGATGGGTGTCGGGCTCTGCTCCTGCAAGCAATCCAGGAGTGACTTCCGACGCTAACAACCTTAATGACCAGTAATCAAATGAAGTCTCATTGTTTTCAACCTAAAGTCCTCTATTGACATGATGTAGACTTCCACCTTTGACGGATAGTGTAGAATACCTCCATCTTCCATCTTATAGTAGCAACATTCCTCATATGTTGTTGTCTTTAATTGGACCAATACATATATGACTTCAGTGATCATGGGAGATCAGATTGTACTCCATTGTATACAAATATTTTCATATTTATTTTTAGACTGGATTCCACTATGCCTTGTTCGTGACTATGACAACCTATGGCATATATTTGCTTTGTATTTCCTATTTATGGCCATGAACATCTATTTGATATATTTTCACATGGATCTGCAGTGTAATTCAGATTGGAAACCATGTGTACAAAGTCATTATGGATTGTAATATTCTTATGAGAAACTAGTACTTCCAACTGAGTATTAATTACTCCACTTTTTGGAACTATAATGTATTTCATCCATCACAGATAGTCCTCTAACCGCACACATTAGGGGGCATCTGTTACAGAAATTTTCCCTCACTCCATGCAACCTGCTTGGATGGCCTTCCATTTCCCTATGCAGACTTGAAGTTCCCTTTTTGTTCATTCAAGGGATAAAAAATAATGTTTTTCCACATATACATGCCTTGTCAGTTATACAACAAGAGTATATGCAAGTTTCTCCACTACAACCCGTGTACATCGGGTTTGGTGCTCAAAATTAAAAATTATGTCAGGTTTCCATGCCATGTCATGAGATCCATGATCCTTGACCTTCCATATACTGGAAACGCTCCAAATTGGCCCTTCATTTTCATTCAAAGGATACAAATTGAGCCATATCCAAGCCTTCGATATAAACAATTCAAATTTGAGAGAAAAGATACTTTGGAAAAATTTCACTTTATATTGAGTATGCATCCCTTTGTCCTTGAAATTCTGAACTCCTTGTTCATCCCCCAAGCTCTTCCTTCTTTGTGATGGAGAACCTCATTGACTCCTATATATGAGCTTTAATTTGGTGGAGGATTGAAGCGATGGAGGCCAAAATGGAGGAATTTATTTTCTTGGTTCTGATATGTGTCGTTACAGAATTTTGTCACCTATGTGCTTCTACTGATTATTTTAATAGAAATACTCTTTTCTTGTCCAATTGATATCTTGAAAATATTTGAATTATTATTCCATGGGCATATTTGTAATGTATGTTAATGTATTATGCTAATATATATGCTAAAATTATATATTATCACCATATTCTTGCATATCTTGGTTTTTGAGGAGAAGCTATAGGTACACAGATTTGGGTCACATGCTCAATGATGGTCTTATTCGAACGTTCAGACGAGGTAGGATCTTCGCCTTGTCTTGTTAGCATTTAATTTATATAAAATACTTGGGATTATAGTTTTTTTATGCATGTCATTCCATCTATTATGGTTTACCCCTTTCCATAGAGATATTTTCCTCGTAACACTCAAACAACCTTTGGGAATATGGGAGGTGACTTGGGAATGGTTGTTATTAAGGATACCCTTTAAAGATTAAATACGTATAAGGATTTTACTATCTTCTCTCTAGGAATGGGGGAAGGCCAACCATGTTGTTTTTTGAGGTCAAGGATTTGTGATATTGAAGGTGGGGTAGATGGATGTTTGTCTTTAGTAGAGGGTATTTGTAAAAAATGAGGTAGAAAAGGCATAAAATATCATATCTTCCTTTCTCAACAGAAAGCACACTTAGATATCCAATCTAGTAGGTAGATCTCAATTGAAGGGGAACTTAGAGAAAGTAAACCCCCAATTGTAGGTTCCTAATGATTTATGTTTCCTTGAATAGTATGGGTTTGGGCAGCCCAACCAAAAAGAAAACCCTAAAGATATTAGTGGATTCATTAAATATTGATATCCTTTTATTGCAAGAATCCATGTGGGAAGTTGGTAAGATATATGATGACCTTGCAAAAAAATAATTGGATGGGATTTTACCTTATCTAATTCCAAAGTAATATCTAAGGGGGTTTATATTTAGTTAGAAGACTAGGGTGTTATCATGTTCTAACTCATAGTCATTTTATTCATGTTTAGGACTTATTCTTTATGCCCAGGATATGGGGAGGGATTTATTGGTCTTGAACCTATATGGACCTTATTCAGATAGATTTCCTTTATGGGACAACTTCCTTAGAACGAGTCTTGTTGATCATGAAAATACCATTTTGGGAGGAGATATTAATTTCTCTATAGTAAACTATAATATTTGGGGAGAGTTATTTACTTGATTCCCTCTGAGACTACTTTGTGAGGAAGTTGGATGATAAAGGTATCATAAATGTGGCCTTGATCAATATGAGTCCTACCTAAAGAAACAAGAGGGTGGGTTCTAATAGAATTTCCAAGAGGCTAGATAGATTTTTAATTTGTGAATCTTTATCGAATGACAATATCAAAGTGAAATAGTGGGTAGGTACTAGTGGGGATTCATACCATTTTCCTATTATATTGGAGTTGGCTAGTACTAGTAACAATCATCCATTCCCTTTCAACTTTAATCATCATTCATTGGAGGAGGATAATTTTGTAATTATGGTCAAGACTCGACGATCCTCTTATGATAATAATCTAAAGGAATCAACATCCATTTCATTTGAATCAAATTGAATAAGGTCAAGGGGTCACAATGAAATGGGATCATAAGAAGAATTTGAGGGATGAGAAGGAACTAAAGGATATTGAAAATAAATTGGAAACCCTATATGTTCAATATATTGTAGGGTACTTGAATTAAGAACACAAGATTTTGATTTCAGATCCAGAAAAATAAAGAAAAAGAGAACCATTTTGGAAGAAAGAGAAGGGGCCTAGAGACTAAAAAGTAGAGAATTATGGTTGGAAAAGGGTGGTGAGAATGTAAAATACTTTTATCAATTTGAAAAGAACATGAAAGTTGTGAATACAATTTGGAAAATCCATAATCAAGAAGGTTAAACGGTCTCTAGTTTTGAGGATATTTCTAGGAGTGCAATGGACCATTTCAATGGATTATTTAAAGAGCATAACAAATCTATTATTTTTGAAGTAGTTCATATGGAAACCTTATTTTCAAGTTGTGTATATTGGGAAGATAATGAAAGACTACTGGAAGAATTTTTTCGATAAGTTCAAAAAGGAAACACATATAGTAGCTCTTATCCTTGTGGCATAGGAAAGAGATTAATTAATGCATCACAAAACAAAGTTATTTTGATAAATCAAACCAAAGGAGATTAAACAATAAAATTCCAAATGAACATTTATTGTGTTTTAAATCCTATTATTACATACCCATTACCAACAAAAACTAAATTTTCTTTGATACTAACTGTAAAATACTCGTCTGCTAAAAATAGATTAAAAATGACATCTTCATATAAGATAAACCAAGGTGCAACACGTCCATAATGTTTCCCATGAAACTAACAAAATATTTAAAAACATGAATGCATCCATTCAAGCAAGCACAAAAGCATTCATATAAACATTACACATTGGAATTAACATGATAAACATAACAAAAAAATTATTTGTTTATAAAATAACCAACTAGCAACATATGAAGGATTGTTGGCCCTTGACCAAGTTTTGGAAATTTCTTGGTCATGTTGACCTATTTTGGGACTTTGACAGCCTGTCGAAGGAGGAGTGCAAGACGAAGCAGAGATCATGGGATCTCGGCCCCCCTTTGGGCCCCTTTTTGGGTTTTTGGGATAATGTAACAGGAAAGGGATGTCAGCCTGTGGGTTTACCCACGCTAAGGCCCACATTTTTAATATATAAATAAGTAGCTAGGCAATGTAAGAAGGGTCTTTGAGCTAAGTGCTAGAGTAATGAATGAGCTAAGTGCTAGACCCAAGTGATGTGAATGTATGCTAAGTTCAAGTAGGGTTTTGGATGTTTTGTGCATGATTGTAAGAGGCTTGCAGGGCCAAGTGCAAGTGGTTGTGATAGATTGTGAAAGGATCAATGTTGTAACGCGAGGAAGAAGGATCTAGCGGGTTGTGCAGATCTTATGTCCTATGCAGAGTAAGGATTGTTGAGGCTCGGTGTCGTAACTGCTTGACTGAAATAATAGAGAAGAAGAATTGGTGGACGTAGCCCCAGGGTGGGGGTGAACCACATAAACCCTGTGTCATATTGCTTTGTGCCTTATCTTTGTGTGTTCATATGTGATATGTTGATCGCTTGATAGATAGATCTGATGATGTTTAGTGATAATGATGTGTAGATTGTTAGATCTGATCTATATGTATGTGCTAAGTGCTTGATCTGTTAGATATGGATAATCTGTTGATGCTAAGTGCTTAAATATGGTAAGATCTATGTGAAGGATGCGAAGCTCTATTTTACCAACGAAGTAGATAATGATTGCATGTTAAAGAACTAAAGGTACTGAACACTTTATTAAGTAGTATAATCATAGATCTGTGTCCCAGCTTAAGGTTGCAAACACTTGAGCCCTACAACCACCCCTGACTCTACCTCGGGTGAGACTTCATCTGCTTTGCAGGTGTTTCTGAAACGACCGATAGTTAGGGTTTTTTTGGTGCACTCTTGTAGCGTTGAACCCTAGGTTTTCCCCTATGCCAAAAAATGGTTCTGTTGCCAGGATATGAAATTGTGATTGCTGGGAAATAAGAAAGAGGAAGCTCTGTGAAAAGATTCATCCTAAAATTGTGAAAGCTCTATGCATAGATCTAGGCCCGAGTGTGCAATATTCTACTTGATCTGTAAAGATGTGTGCTAAAGAAAGAAGGTTAGATCTGTAGAAAAGAAGCAGGATCTGAAAGATTTGTGCTCCAAGAAAGGTAAAAGTGAGAAGTTCTAATTAAAAAAGGTAATATTTGTAAGATTTGTGCTCTGATAATGGTAAGAATAGTGAAAAGTATTAGATCTGAAAGCTTTTTTCTCTAAAAAGGTAAGATAAGTGGACATTTTTGTTTCTAGAGTATGGATCTAGGTATATTTGATGGGTTTTTTCCTAGTTTGAAAGATAGGGTGTTAATAGATGAAAGAAGGTTTGATATGAATAGATCTAATAAGAATAATGAAAGATATGTTATAACTATGCATAGAAAGAATGTTTGGACTAACAAATGGATGCAGGATCCTAGAAATAATTTGTTGTAGGTTAGCTACCATGATCCTAGTGTGCAGTATAGACAAAGCTAGGGATCATTTAGAAGAAAGAGAGGATTAACCCTCTGTTATAGTTGTAGAAGACCAAGACATATTGCTAAGGAATGCCCTGGCATAAGACTTAGTTGTCTTTGTTGTAAGACTATGGACCATGAAGTGTTGGATTGCCCTCAAATGATCGCTAAGCTTGAAGGAATGAACCCGAGTCAAGAGAACCCTAAGGTAGATCCAAAGAAGGAAGAACCCTAGAAAGAATCAGAGAAAGTATGGATACAAATAAAAGAAACCCTGAATGACCACTGACATGTCATCTTATCAGAGATCTTCAAAGAGAAGGAATGCATCAAAGAAAGAATGGGGGACTTTGACATTGACTGTGTTCTGGATGAGGAAACATAGATGAATATTATGCCAAAAAGAACCTGGGAAGCTATATTAAGGAATGTTATGATCCCTTCACTAGGAGGAATAAGTTTATTCAAAGGAAAGTTAGTAAACCTACATGGAAAGATCGCTCAGATACCTATGAATTTCAATGGAACCTCAACAAAAGAAGACTTTGAGATTATTAAATTTGTTGAAGATAGAACCCCATTTACCATACTAATAGGAAAACCTTGGATTGATAGAGATCAAGACAGAAGAAAAGAAGAAGAAGAAGTTTTTTAACAGAAGAAGCAAGAGTTAAAAGACTTTATGACTAGAAGGATCACACACTTGCTTGAGGAACAGAAGAGCAGATCGCAGATATTTAATACTAGAAAATAGGATGTCGAAGCTAAGAGAACACTAGAGGATCCATAGGAGATTGAATTACCTACCCTGGCACAGAAGAAGTATTACCCAGAAACCCTGGGAAAGAATTTCAACAACGCGAAGTAACTTAGACTAAAGAAGAAAAGAATCAGAATGAGAAAATCATTACCAAGATGAAGCTCACTGGAAAGAAGGCTAGAAAGTTAAGAAAGAAAAGGGATAATACTGAAATATTATAGGAGGTTCTAGAGGAGACCTCACAGAAAGAAAAATTACAGGATTTGAGCTTTTCTAGGATATCAGAACAACAACATATGAAATTTTGCCATGACGAAGAAATATAGCCGTTGGGACCGATATATCCATTTGACTTCCGCTCCGAATGGAAAGAAAAGAAATAAATATTTGTTATCAGAACATTGGACCATGCTATAATGGAAAGAACAGAGTTAATGAATCCTTCATATCCATTGCAAGCGATCCGTTACATAAGTTGTCTATTTATCCTGCCGCACCATGCAACAAGAACAATTTTGCTAATTGAGAAATTGAGCTCGTAGCCTTGATTAAGATTGCCCAGTGATCACTACACCTTTTCCTTATACCCTATTGTAGTGCCCACGTTACTTTGAGAACCCAATATATCCATCCCTAGCGTGTATGTCCGAAGAGCTCACCGTCAAAGAAGCAACTGCGACAGAACTTTTGATCAACTTAATGGTTGAAAGAACCATGTCAGGAAGAGGACTGTCTACATGTGTACAATCATCATCGACACAAGGAGTTCAAGCCTCCCCGTCAATTTCTCGATTCGGCCCATCCCGACCAGCCGATGAAAAGAGAACTAAGCATAGAGACGATCTTGTGAACACTAGACTAATTCCTAGCATTCTACATGCTTATCTACCACCTCTAAGAAGTTCCATCACTCGTGACAGTGTGCCCCGCTACTTTGAGTATGCTTTGATCATTGTGTACGTTTTGAAATAAGTACGCGCATTTCGTGTCGACCAGGATAAGCTCACCATGTTGAAGTTTAGTGACTTCAACCTCGGTGACAGGAAGGCTTACAGTGTGCTCTCCCCTCATAAATATCTGATGCGAACCAAAGGAAAGAAAGGAAAGAACTCCAAGATCATTGCTCAATCATGGACCCAGAACCTCACGCACTCAACCCTACTCAATGTAATGAAGATTCCTCACTTTGAGAGGCATCAAGAAGTGAACGTGTGTGTCAAGTTGTTTCTGTCCTGCTATCATGGAGGATACTTATGGTTTAACCACTGCATCACAGTGGATCTGAATTTGATCAATCAGATCACAGGGTTAAGCATGCAGGGCCTCGACCCACAAGAGTTTTACCCCAGAAAGACCGCAGATCTCACTCTTGCATAGAAGATAAAGGACATGTATGGTGATGTCAAGAAGGGCACGCGAGGCTACAAGGTATCCTCTATCCAGAGAGACACAGTGTTCCTTTCCTGTCAGCTGATCACGGGAAATCTAGTTTGCAAGAACCGACTGACCCAAGTGACCGGATTTGTAGTAGACCTTGCAGGGATGTGTGTGGAGGGCCTACATATGAATTGGGCCAAATACTTGGTGAACCAACTAGAAATGGACTTCAGGTAAGTGCAGGACCAAGGGTATGAGTTCCATTTTAGATGGATTCTTATATTAATCGCTTTCATTGCAAGGGAGATGCCAGAAGGTGCAACCTTCCCGGATGTCAAGCCCTTTGAGCCACTGGCCACAAAGTTCAGTACGCTATGGTACTCCAGTGACATGAATAAGCAATGGCAGTCCAATGCCATTTTCCACACTTATTACAACCAAGTGAAGATCATAATATAGGCTACACCTCGCATCACCCTGAACACACTTCATAGATTTAGGCCATTGATGAAATTCAGCGCGGACCGCCACTTCATATACATCACACCACGCACTAATGAGCATCACCAACAGTTGCAGTCCTACTAAAAAATAACAAAGGAAGACATAGAAGAGATTACTAAGGAGTGTTTGGCGGACCTCCTCATCCCAGCTGACCCCACGGAGCTCTTTGATGTTGATAGTCCAGAAGCCGTGCATGATATACCTGGACAGAGCAAGACCAAGAAGAATGAAGAAGCTCAGGATGTCCACATCACTTCAACATAGAACCCCTCTATCTCACCTGATCTCGAAGGTTATGGCGAAGAGATAGATGGCACATAATTTGAACAAAAGAAGGATGAGGTCACACTGCCAAGAGACAAAGATGATCCCTCAAAGAAAAGGAAGGTTTCTCCTTTGAAACCTTCTTCAAGGAATAAAATGAAAGAAACTCGAACCAAGTTTGAGACCACCCTAACCTCAGAGGACTTCGACTTCATCATCGCTACACTAAATGATGCTTCGCTAGAGATAGTAGAGAAGTAAGAAGCCAAGTAGGAGGAGATGTTCAGTCAGATCAAGGTCAAATTTCAAGAAGTGAAATAGGCACTACAGTCCAGCTGCACAGTATCCACTGCACCCTTGACGACAAGAACACCAGAAATGGGAGATGAGCCAGCTCAACTCCACCGGATTGCTTATACAGTTGAAGCTTGCCTTCGACGAGCACAAGACGAAACAACACAAGCTACCCAACATTTGGCACAAACAGATGGAACTCTGTTAGAACAACGCAATAATGCAAAACGAGAGAAGCTTGTTATGCAAGAAAAGTTTGATGAAGAGAAAGAAGAGCTATAACAAAGCAAGAAAAAGTTGCTCACTGAGCAACTTGAAGTTAAGGAAAGGGTCAACAGAGAACTTCTCTCTGTGAGAATCATTGAAGTCCAGACCGAGGACCAAGATCCACATTAGGTGGCACAATTGGAAGAGGTAATCTAGAAGCTACAACAACACATTGAAGATCTAGAACTTTGCATTGTACCCGAAACCCCTCAGAAGATAAGAAACCAGCAAGAAGCAACTGCTCGCAACACAGTTGGTAGATTAAAAGCTCTTGCCTTAGAGTGAAAGAAACTAAGTAATCAGAGTGCCCAAACATATGAAAACCTTACATAGAATCCAAAATTGCAGATGCTGGAGTCATAGCTCCAAGAAGAAAAACAACATGCAGATATGCTACAGGTACAACTAAAGGCCCTGTCATCTATGGGTAGGATGAAGAGATCGCATGAACAACGCACAACTTAGAAACAGGTTCATATGATTCAAAGTAAATTCAATCAATGAATTCAACCTGTGTAAGATCAAGCATGCCTATTATTTATAGAGATTGAGAGCTAAGGAGTAGAGCTTGAACAACTCTTCCTCTCATCAGAGCAGCACTTGGAAGGACCGATGAACGATGCACTAATCTAGGAGTTCGTTGAGAAAGAGGCTACAACAAAGAAGCAAGTTGAAGTAGCTCAAGCCAAGCTCGAGGCATTCGAGGCAGACTTGGTGAGATCAGAGTGACTCGGGATGAGCCACAAGTGAGTGTTGGGGGTCTGTTGTCCCTTGACCAAGTTTTGGAAGTTTCTTGGTCATGTTGACCTATTTTGGGACTTCGACAGCCTGTCGAAGGAGGAGCGCAAGAGGAAGTAGAGATCACGGGATCTCGGCCCCACTTTGGGAACCTTTTTGGGTTTTGGGGATAATGTAATGGGAAAGGGATGTCGGCCCATGGGTTTACCCATGCTAAGGCCCACTTTTGTAATATATAAATAAGTGGCTAGGAAATGTAAGAAGGGTCGTTGAGCTAAGTGCTAGAGTAATGAATGAGCTAAGTGCTAGACCCAAGTGATGTGAATGTATTCTAAGTGAAAGTAGGGTTTTGGATTCTTTTTGCATGATTGTAAGAGGCTTGTAGGGCTAAGTGAAAGCAGTTTTGATATATTGTGAAAGGCTCAGTGTTGTAACACGAGGAAGAAGGATCTAGCGGGCTGTGCAGATCTTATGTCCTGTGCTTAGTAAGGATTGTTGAGGCTTGGTGATGTAACTGTTTTACTGAAATAATAGAGAAGAAGAGTTGGTGGACGTAGCCCCAGGGTGGGGGTGAACCATGTAAACCCTGTGCCATCTTGCTTTTTGCCTTATCTTCGTGTGTTCATATGTGATATGTTGAGTGCTTGATAAATAGATCCGATGATGTTTAGTGCTAATGATGTGTAGATTGTTATATTTGATCTATATGTATGTTCTAAGTGATTAATCTATTAGATCTGGATAATCTGTTGATGCTAAGTTCTTAAATATGGTAAGATCTCTATAAAGGATGTGAAGCTCTATTTTACCAGCGAAGTAGATAATGATTGCATGTTAAAGAACTAAAGGTACTGAATGATTTATTAAGTAGTATAATCATAGATCTGTGTCCCAGCTAAGGTTCCAAACACTTGAGTCCTGCAACCACCGCTGCCTCTACCTCAAGTGAGACTTCATCTACATCACAGGTGTTTCTGAAAGGGCTGGTAGTTAGGGTTTTGTTGGTGCACTCTTGTAGTGTTGAACCTTGGGTCTGCCCCTGTTCCAACAAGGATGATCCTCTTATCCATAGGATTATTGTTCCTGTTGACACGAAGTTTAATTTTTTACCCTTTAAACCTGAAACTTCGCTATTTCCTAGTCATGGAGCCACCCTTAGTCCTAAAAAGGAGTCAAAAGTCTTTCGAGTTTTTTTAGATTTTAGGATTCGGATTTTCACGAGGTATGATTTTTAGTTAGAAACTCCAGAGTCCCGGTGTCGAAATCCCGAAAAGGCTTTATATTAAAAGTAATAAAAAAAAGAAAAAAGAAAAAATGAGTGTTATAAGCCCCGACACGCGTTTCACAAAGTACCCTTTAGTTGTGATTAATTAAACTCTTAAACGCAATCAACAATTCATTAATCATTCAC
>ML788483.1:11247-24778 GCA_009831015.1 Picea engelmannii
TAGAGCTCATGGAAACAACTTCCTTCTTATTGGAAAAGGAAGAAATGACTCTCCAAGTTAGGAGGGAGCACTGAAAACATTATTGAAGACATTCATCTTTAAATTTGAAAAATAGTCCATTTTGGACAGATGCTTTCCTGTTCAGAAAGTGGATTGAGACTTCTGACGGACAATCACTTTCCATTGTGGTTAACATGGGAAGTAGTCTGATTGTTGATGTATCATAGACATCGACTTCCCATTGTGGTTAACATGGGGAGTGGTTTAGGGTAGTCTCTCTTCTTGAGGGTTACTCAAGAAGACTGGCCTGCCTCACTGGACAACGATTTCTCATTGTGGTTAACTTGAGGAATGGTCTGTTTTGGAGGTTGATACAGGACAGTCTTTTCTTCTTGTGGTTAACGAAGGAAATGGTCCGGACAGTCATTCCTTAGGGTTTACACATTCTCTCCAAGGTGCACTTTGATTAGTGTAGAAGGAATGGCCCAGGGTGGGGAATGGTCCAGGCTTAGCAATCAGGGACAAACATTCCTTAGAGTTATACATTCTCTCCACGGTGCACTTTTAGTGTAGGAGGAATGGCCCAGGGTGGGGAATGGTCCAGGACATACATTCCTTAGTGTTTATACATTCTCTCTAGGGCGCACTTTGATTAAGTGTAGGAGGAATGGCCCAGGGTGAGGAATGGTCCAGACTCAGACATTCCTTAGGGTTTATACATTCTGTCTAGGGTGCACTTTGATTAGTGTAGGAAGAATGGCCTAGGGTGAGGAATGGTCCATGCTCAGAAATCAGAAACAATCCTTCTTCCTTGTTTGAGAAGAATAGGGCAGATAGCTCATTGCTGATGAGGGCATATATTCTTTCAAAGCTCACAGATGTGAGTGAAAGATTGGCCCAGACAAATCTGTTTATATCATAACATTGTTTTTGTGCAGGTTGATATCAGATGTTTGTTATGAAGATAGTAGATATAGACTATTGTGGTGGATATGTTCCACTATTCGTGAGGCAGATATTCTTTCAGAGCTCACAAATGTGAGTGAAAGATTGGCCCAAATAATTCAGTATATATCATAACATTGTTTCTATGCAGGTTGCTATCAGATGTTTGTTATGAAGACTGTTTGACAGTAGATGAGGACTATTGTGGTGGATATGTTCCACTGTTCGCAACCATATGTTGTTGATCAAGTACTTGTGTGTTACTTGGTGTGGTAGTGAACCATTGGATTGTAGTTATGTACTACTATGGATAGACACAATTGTGTTCTATTTATGTTCTAATTGCCTTGAAGACTATCAGCAGTTTATTAATCACCATCCAGCCGAATGATGAACAGAGATTTTCCAGACAGAAATTGGTTCAGAGCATTTACTCCTCTAGATTATAAGAGTGGCTCTTGTATCACTCTATGGTGTGAGTGACTTATCCAAAATCATGTCTAATTACTCAGATGAAGTATGGTTTCGAGAGATGATGCAACTAATGGTGATGGTGATGCTCATGATCTAGTCATGGGATAGTCTAGACGACTATATTGATGCTACCGGGTAAATGGCATATTTTTGTGTGCTCAAGACCATTACATGTAATACCTCCCTAGCTAGGAGGGAGTGTTAATATTATGGTAGCTGCGGGAGGTATTTACCTCCACGTGTGAACCTGACGAGAATAAAAGACTCTAGAAAGCAAGAGAAAACCCTAATGAGTTGGCTAATAACCCTAAAAGTCTTGTCGGCTCAAGAAGATAATTTATATTAGGTTATTAGCCTCCAAGAGAAGAAGTTGGCCAGAAATAATAATAATATACTGAACAGAAACATATCCAGAAGGAGAAGTCGGCCCCAACAAATCTGGCAGAACCAGTATAAATACAGGGCGCCAGTTCTTATTTGACAACATCTCAGAATTGTATACAACAAGTGGTGCGCACTGCAGTTCCCAGTGTGGTGTGCACGTGTGGAGGAGAGCTGCAGGTGCAGCTACTGCAGCTAGCAGTTTTAGTATTGGCTTGGACTATCTCTTGGCTAGGGTTTGGACTATCTGATCAACTATTGTTGGTGCGCTATCCTTGGAGGAAGATGCACTACACCTTGTTTGGCTATCTAGCCTAGGGTTTGCTTTCGGAGTAATTCTCAATCAAGGTTAAGTTGCTCGGAGGGTGGCTTAGGCCTATGGTTGGGTGACGAGGGTATCGTCAATGGTAAAACGAGCACACCATCTTCTATATTGTAACGCGGGTATCATGGTATGTGTCACTCTGATCCTTAAAACCTTTGAATATTTGCATTTAATTCCTTTTGTTTCTAACGGGTTCTTGGATCTTATACTTATCCACTTGACCATGTCTGGTGGGAATGACAGGATGCCCTAGCAAGCTTGTGCACCTAGGTTTTGAGTTGCCACTAGGGGGATTTTTGAAAAGTCATTGTTCGCTTCCGTCATACTTACCACTTTCCATCTTACTTCCCGCTCATCCATCCCATTACATTGGTCTGGGCATTGGGTTGACCAATTATTTAAGTGTTGCTCCTTGCCTTGTGGGAAGAAGGGGCTAAAGGCCCAGAAGGTAAAAGCAACTGACAAAAGATAAAAGCCTAAAATTAAAACCTCGAGATGCTTCGCCCAGGGATCCCCGAGAAAGCTGTAAAAGGTTTCTTAGCAAGAAACAAGAGGGACCCATAAAAATAATAAAACAAGACCTAGTAAGAGGATAGAGGGTCTCATCATGAGCCAACCTATTAGGTCCATGGGAACCTAGCGGTATGACACTACTAGTAGTTGGTTTCTGTTATCCGCCACTTTTAGGGATAACTAGGAGATTATGTCTCGAGGCCCACAAGTCCTAAACATGGAGTATCAAGAGCCAGATCGACTTGAGCATGGCCCATCTTTTCTCCCTCACAGCGCCTCCACTTTGTCAGCAGCAACAAAAACATCCATCGCCTTCGGCTTGGTCCTGTATCAGAGATGGTTATTGCTCCATGAGGTAATGAGTCCGGGTATCATGGTATGTGTCACTATGATCCTCAAGACCTTTGAATATGTGCATTTAATTCCTTTTGTTTCTAGCGAGTGCTTGGATCTTATTCTTATCCACTTGAACATGTCTGGGGGGAATGACAGGATGCCCTAGCAAGCTTGGGCCCATAGGTTTTGAGTTGCCACTAGGGGGATTTTTGAAAAGTCATCGTCCGCTCCCTTCATACTTACCACTTTCCATCTTACTTCCTGCTCATCCATCCCATTACATTGGTTCAAGCATTGGGTTGGCCAATTATTTAAGTGTTTCACCTTGCCTTGTGGGAAGAAGGGGCTAAAGCCCCAAAAAGTAAAAGCAACTGGCAAAAGATAAAGCCTAAAATTAAAACCTCGAGATGATTCATCGAGGGATCCCCGAGAAAGCAGTAAAAGGCTTCTTAGCAAGAAACAAGAAGGACCCATAAAAATAATAAAACAAGACGTAGTCAGAGGATAAGGGGTCTCATCACGAGCCAACCTATTAGGTCCATGGGCATCTAGCAGTATGACACAACTAGCAGCTGGTTACCACGCCAGGGTAGTGGCTCTTAGTTGCACGACCAAGAGAAAGGGGGTCTCATCACGAGCCAACCTTATCTCCGTGAAAGTGCTTATGGGTAACATTGCCACCACTGGTCACCACGCGAGGGTAGTGTCCCCTGATTAGCTTCTTGAAAGAAAAAGCAATAAGGAAATAAGAATAAAATGGCATGAATGGGCTTGGAAACATTTGCATCCAGAACAAGTGTAGCTCGCCTTCTACAAAGGTACCCACAAGTAAGCCCTGCATTTCCTTTCTTTCACTGCACCCCTTGTCAGGACATCCCTTATCCACCTCACCCATTTACATGACTTGGATTTAATCTCTTCCGGAAACATCCCTTTTCCAGTGTACACCAGTCCAATAGGATGCCTTGTCACGTCCTCCAAACTTGCATTGCATATTTGTATAATGTCTTTGAGCACTTGACTGTGGTAAAATGGGTTTTATGCACATGTTTAATAATATTGGTGATTAGATGTGATTGACATTGCTATGATCCCTGTGACTTATGATCCCATGGAGGGCGTATATGTTGATGTGTAGGATCATGCCCGATGGATAGGTACCACATTGGACATGTACACATGGGGGGATGATTAGTTCGGACCTCCATGGTGTTGAAGAGCCCACCAGATGGATGTTGAGACCCCAGCAGGGGGCAGAGACAGGACAAAGGGGCTTGCACTGGAGAAAAGGAGGACGTTCCATAGAGGCACCTTGGGAGAGCCTTAACTAGGGGGTTTGTGCCCTTTTCATTGGAATGTTGGCCTTGGAAGGCCCAGGACGTCACCCAGGAGGCTCATGACGTCATTGAACTTTATGGACGTTTTGGGGAGACAGTCATGGAAGTTTGGCACATGTGGCTGATTGGAGAAGCCCAAGGAGGGATAACGTTTTGCTCCAGGAGGTTAGATTTGCCCTAGAAACGGCTAACGTCACCCTTGAAGGGGCATGACATCTTACTTTTGCTTGATTAGGGTTTAACTTATGACATTTTAATGTAAAACAATATTATTGTGTATTTTGGCCTTGTCGACCTTTTGATGACCTAAAGTTTAATTAAGCTCATTGGTATGGTATATATTGAGGGTTTTTACTCTCATATTTTGGAGGATCTGTCACTCACTCATTAGTGAGGTCTGGAATTTGCGCCCTCTTCTAGTGTTTTGGCTAAAATTTTGAGGTGCACTTGTTGAAGGAGACTTTTTCTTTGCATTTTTGGCATATCTCTTGGTGGAAGGTTTACAACTAAGGTTTTGCTACATGATTTCTTGGTTTATGTAAGTGAATCTCTGCAACACTTCTTAATTGAATGGTTATAGTATTGTTTACTTGCATTTGTTATTATAATTTGCTGAATTAAACCCTAGGTGACAAGCACATGCTAAGGTCCTTGTCTCATGTCCCTACTAAGATTAAGAGCCATTTGACTTGCTGAAGTAAGATAGAGCCTTTCCATAGCAACACTCTATCCATATTCTTCTAGCCTAACTATTTTTCATCTTGTATTTGAGCCAAGGAAGGAGAAAACACACTAAGGCCTGGGGTTTCTACACCTTAGTGAGTCGTTTTCCCTAGGGTTTTGTTGTTGAAGCCTTGCCATAACAACACTTCATCATTAAACCCTCTTGTCCTTAGCCATTTCATCTATCATTCAAGCTAATCGTTTTTATTCTTGCTATTGAGCTAAAGGAGGAGAGAACACTAAGGCCTAGGGTTTCTACACCTTAGTGAGCCTTTCTCCCCTAGGGTTTCATTGTTGAGGCCTTGCTTTAGCAACACCTCAACATTTGACCCTCTCGTCTTTGGCCATATCATTTTCATTTTGGCCCTTCAACATCTGCAGGCATTTGACACCATTTTCCCTAATGGCGCACTGATCTAAGACCTCTTGTATTGAGTACCTTGTTCACATACAACTTCTAAATAAAATCTTGAACAACTACCTAACCTTCTAACCCTAGCATAGACTAACATCTACTAACCCTACTGCTGCCATTGTTTATTTATGTTATACTTATACCATTGCAACATTTATATCTTTAAAAAGCAATTGAATGATTAGCTAAGGTGTTGTTTCTTAATGTTGATATTTCTACATTGATTGCCATTAGCATTTATTATGAAGTGATATATTGTAATCATTGCCATTATACAACTTTGATTTGCTTCATCAATAAATATTGTTTATCAATTGCTTTACATTAGAAGTCCATAATTATATGAAGTGATAACCAAACAAGTGATCTTGCATATGCATAGTTTCTTTGTTGCTTTGTCTCGGGCATGTACACTGTTTGATTATTACTCATCTTTATTGGTTGATTATTCGAGACATTTTGATTCGTGGTGACTTGTGAGGGGGAATTTTATCATGTAGCCTTTTAAGCCTTTTCCTTCTCAAAACCCCAGGTCACCGAGGACGTCTCCCTTAGGCCTTACCTCCCTAAACAGAAAGAGCTATCCGATTGAGGTGACAGTGGTGGGATAGTCTCAGTTTCGCCAGTTTGCCCTCCTTTCATCCATCTTTTACCTTGACTACAAACTGTGCGATAACAGTTACCACGCCAGGTTAGTGACTCTTGGTTGTATGGTCAAGAGAAAGGGGGTCTCATCACGAGCCAACCTTCTCATCTCCGTGAAAGTGCTTGTGGGTAACATTGCCACCACTAGTCACCATGCAAGGGCAATGTCCCCCGATTAGCTTCTTGAAGAAAAAAAATAAAGAATAAAGAATAAAAGTCATGAATGGGCTTGCAAACATTTGCATCTAAGACAGATGCAACTCGCCTTCTACAAAGGCACCCACAGGTAAGCCTTGCATTTCCCTTCTTTCACTGCACCCATTGTCAGGACATCCCTTATCCACCTCACCCATTTACATGACTTGGATTTAATCTCTTACAGAAACATCTCTTTTCTAGTGGACACTAGCCCAATAGGACACCCTGTCACTTCCTCCAAACTTGCATTGCAGATTTGTATAATGTCTTTGAGCACTTGACTGGGGTAAAAGGGGTTTTATGCACATGTTCAATAATATTGATTATAATATGTGATTGACATTGCTATGATCCCTGTGACTTATGAACCCATTGAGGGTGTATCTGTTGATGTGCAGGATCATACCCGACGGACAAGTGCCACATTGGACAGGTACACATGGGGAGATGATTAGTTCAGACCTCCATGCTGAAGAGCCTACCAAATAGATGTTGAGACCCCAATAGGGGGGAAGAGACAGGACATAGGGGTTTGCACCGGAGAAGAGGAGGATGTTCCACATAGGCACCCTGACAGAGCCTTACCTAGGGGGGTTGTGCTTTCTTCATTGGAACGTTGGCCTTGGAAGGCCCATGATGTCACCCAGGAAGCTCATGACGTCATCCAACTTTATGGAGGTTTTGGGGAGACAGTCATGGCAATTTGGCACGCTTGGCATATTGGAGAAGCCCAAGGAGGGCTAACATTTTGCTCCGGAAGGCTACATTTTCCCTAGAAAGGGATAACGTCACCCTAGAAGGGGCATGACGTCTTACTTTTGCTTGATTAGGGTTTAATTTATGACATTTTAATGTAAAACAATATTATTGTTTATTTTGGCCTTGTCGGCCTTTTGATGACCTAAAATTTAATTAAGGTCATTGGTATGATATATATTGAAGGTTTTCACTCTCATATTTTCATCATCTTTCACTCACACATTAGTGAAGTCTGAAATTTGTGCCCTCTTCTAGGGTTTTTGGCTGAAATTTTGAGGCACACTTGTTGAAGGAGACTTTTTCTTGGCATTTTTGGCATTTCTCTTGGTGGAAGGTTTACAACTAGGGTTTTGCTACATAAATTCTTGGTTTATGTAAGTGAATTTCTGCAACACTTCTTTATTGAATGGTTGTGGTACTATTTATTTGTATTTGTTATTATAATTTGTTGAATTAAAACCCTAGGTTACAAGCACATGCTAAGGTCCTTGTCTCATGTCCCTACTAGGATTAAAAGCCATTTGATTTGCTGAAATAAGATAGAGCCTTGCCATAGCAACACTCTATCCCTACTCTTCTAGCCTAGCTGTTTTTTATTTTTTATTGAGCTAAGGAAGGAGAAAACACACTAAGGCCTAGGGTTTCTACACCTTAGTGAGCCGTTTTCCCTAGGGTTTGATTGAGGAAGCCTTGCCATAGCAACACTTCATCATTAAACTCTGTTGTCCTTAGCCATTGCATCTATTACTCAAGCTAACCGATTTTCATCTTGCCATTGAGCTAAGGAAGGAGGAGAAAGCACTAAGGCCTAGTTTTTCTACACCTTAGTGAGCCTTTCTCCCCTAGGGTTTCATTGTTGAGGCCTTGCTTTAGCCACACCTCAACATTTAACCCTCTTGTCTTTGGTAATTTAATTATCATTTCAACCCTTCAACATTTGCAACCATTTGACTCCATTTGCCCTAATAACGCACTAATCTGAGACCTCTTGTGTTGAACACCTTGATCATATAAACATCTAATACCTTGAACAACTACTAACCCTTCTAACCCGAAGCTTAGACTAATATCTACTAATCCTACTGCTTCCATTATCTACCTGAGTTATCTTTATACATTGTAGTATTTATATCTTTAAAAGCAATTGAATGATTAGCTAAGGTGTTGTTTCTTGATATTGATATTGTTACATTGATTGCCATTAGAATTTATTGTGAAGTGACATATTATAATCATTTCTATTGTACATCGTTGACTTGCTTCATCAATATTGTTATCAATTTCTTTATATCAGAAGTCCATGATTATATGAAGTACTAACCAAGCAAGTGATCTTACATATGCATAGTTTCTTTGTTGCTTTGTCTTGGGCAGGTACACCTTTTTTGGTTATTACTTATATTTATTGGTTGTTTAGCCATGACTTTTTGATTGGTGGTGACTTGTGAGGGGGAAATTATCACTTAGTTTTCTAAGCCTTCGCCTTCTCAAAACCCGAAGTCATTTGGGACGTCTCCCTTGGGCCTTACCTCCCTAAACAAAAAGAGCTATCCCATTGAGGTGACAGTGGTGGGATAGTCTCAGTTACGCCAGTTTGCCTTCCTTTCATCCATCTTTTACCTTAACTACAAACTATGCGATAACATTTTGGCGTCATTGCTGGGGAGCACCGAGTCAATTCTCCTCAAGATGACACTTTTAGGTAAGCCTTGCCTCTAGAGTCTCTATCTTACAAGCTTACCTGGCGACTCCACTTAGGGTGTTTTCCCTTATCCTTTGATAGTTTCAAGAAAATTATCTGGCAACTCCACAAACCACAAGGAGGTACAATAATCCTCCTCAATCCTTCAAAATAAAGCCTTCCCGATACCCTCTTTTAGTAAAATCACTTTTTTGAGCAAGTCTTCCTTTGAACACCATGTCTAGCACAACAACTCAGACCAATGCATTGAACCCAGGCAATAACCAAAGACAATGGTCGTCTAGTCTCTTTAAGCCACTAGACATGTCAGCCATACGAGGCTACCCTAGGAAAATTCCACCCAAGTATGATAAGTGGTTGCCTAAGTTTACCGGTATTGATGCAATCAGTGCCAAATAGAATATGCACAATTTTTGGGCATTTTTTCAACTTCACCCCGTTAGTGATGATGCTGAAGACCTAGTCATGAAATTGTTCTCTGCTACCCTCCTTGATGCTTCAAGGCATTGGTATCATAGTCTTCTCGATGGCAACATTAAAACCATGGACAAACTAGAAGAAGCCTTTCTCAAGAGATGGAGTATCAAAGAAGACCCCAACATGCTTCTGACCAGACCGAATTCCCTTTGGAAACATGAGAATGAATCCATTCGAGAATTCCACACCAAGTTTGAAACCTTGTTGCAAAAGATCCCTATAAGCCATCATCCAACTGACAATTTCCTTGTTTATATCTACACCAGAGCTTCCACGAGTCAATTAGGGTATCTTCTGAGGGACAAAAACCCCCAAACAATCCAAGAAGCTCAAGAATTGGCTACCAAGATTGAAGGCAACCTCCATTCATCTAAGATTGAGCCTTTCACAAATCCAAGGGGCAAGATGGACACTAAACCTAAGATAGTCCACAATACCGAGCCTACCTCAGACCTTTGCGCCAACATGGAAAAATTGCAAGCTACTATGGATGGCATGATGAAAAATCAAGAGCTAATGATGACTAGGATTGTCAACCTAAAAAGATCCCAAAACCAAGCACCAAGGGTCCCGTACAAAGGCCAATTCGAAAGGGGAAACCAAGTTTATAAACCAAAGAATGAACAAGAGGTCCCTAACACCCTAGCCCCTACAAATATTGTGGATGAAAATCCTTGGTGCTTGCAGTGTAGTGAAGCACATTGAGAACATGAGTGCCCTTACAACAATGATGGCCATGAACAAGTGAACAATATGGGTCATGTCATGGAAGGCCCCCAAATAAATATCACTCTTGAAGAACATCGAGAGGGCGTAAAAGAAGCAGCCAAGTTGGCTAGAATGGCAGTGATAAACAACCTAGACTAGTAATCAAAAGAGAAGTTGAAGAAACAAAAATTCCAGGTGTATAGAAGAAAGAAGCTGAACCAACCCATCTCTGCCATTCATGTGGCAGCTCAAACGAAACCTCCACCCTCAGACATTATCCTCCCTAAAACTTCCAAAACCGAGAGGGTGGACTTAAACTTTGACTTTGAAGGGGCACTATCTAAGATGCATGTAACTATCCCTCTGAGAGAATTCATTAAGGTGCCATTTGTTAAAGAATGATTTGACAACTTCTTCAAAGGATCAGATGAACCCATGGACAGTCCTATTATGTTACAAGCTGATCACTTTAGGGTCCAATATGACGAACATCCTCCCTTCTTTATGACCTTGATAATAAATAAAAGGATCCTTAACAATTGCATGTTAGATTTAGGGGCCAGAGATAATATGATGTCTCTCAAGGTCATGCAACGATTGGGTCTAGAAGTCACAAGACTCTACATGAATGTGTGTGGCTTCGAGTCTAGAGCCATACCCACACATGGGGTAATTCAAAACGTGGAAGTTTGCCTCAAAGAATACCCTGAAAATATAGTCCACATTGACATGGTGGTGGTAGACGTCCCAGATGTGTGGGGAATGTTATTGTCTAGGAAGTTTGCCTCAATGTTGGGTGGCACTCTTGAGATGGACCTCACTTATGTGAATATACCTTTGTAAAATGGAACCACAGGTCGTCTCTCGAATGTACCTATGACTACAACCCATGTGCAAGACGTTGGTGATCCCATCAAAGATGACAAAGTACATGAGCAAATCATGGAAAGTGTTCCTGAATTTTCTCCAAACGATATGCCTTTTGCGATAGAGGAAGACTTCGATCAGATTCAATGGCCCAAGAAAGAAGAATACCAATAACTCCTAGACAAATATAAAGACAAGGAAGTTGGGACCGTGAAGTTACTAAAAACAGGAGAAAGTGGCATACTGATTCAACCTTCACAACAGGAAGTCTTTACATTAGAATCCCACCTCCCTCCCTCTACATAGTGCACCAGGGTTGTTCAGGGAACAACCAAATGCAAGATTAGAGAATACAAGGAAGGGCATGTAGTATGGATGTGGGATACCAAGAAAGGAGAGCCAACTAATGTCAAAGGAAGTACTCAATCTTGGCTCGGGCCTTTCAAAGTTGGAAGAAAATCAGTTGACGACTCTTACTACTTGTCCACTTTGGAAGGAAGAAGGCACCCATTACCAGTCAGCGGCACCTCCTCAAACCCCACCAAGGTGGGGGGACTTGACTTCACAGGTAAGTACAAGTGAGTAGGTAGGCATTTGCATTCATTGTATATACCATTGCATTGCATACTAGAGTAGTTTGCTTTCACATTTGTACATATGTTTGCTTTCAGTCTTTATATATATATGAACTGGGGTGATATCACCACCCCCAATGATTACTGATAATTGCTATTGATATCAAGAAGGTTACAGGTTATTCCAGAGATGATGAGGTTCTCATGCGCTCTATGGTGAGCACATGTCCCTGAGTTGGAGGTAGATGTTATCCCCCACTTTTAGCGATAACTAAGGAGATTATGTCCCGAGGCCCACAGGTCCTAGACATGGAGTATCGATAGCCAGATCGACTTGAGCATGGCCCTGGAGGGCCCATCTTTTCTTCCTTTCAGCACCTCCACTTTGTCAGCAACAACAACATCCATCACCTTCAGCTTGATCTTGTATCAGAGATGGTTCTTGCTCCATGAGGTAATGAGTCTAGGTATCATGGTATGTGTCACTCCGATCCTCAAATCCTTTGAATATGTGCATTTAATTCCTTTTGTTTCTAACGGGTTCTTGGATCTTATACTTATCCACTTGACCATGTCTAGGGGGAATGAAGGGATTCCCTAGCAAGCTTGTGCCCATAGGTTTTGAGTTGCCACTGGGGGGGGTTTTGAAAAGTCATTTTCCACTGTCGTCATACTTACCACTTTCCATCTTACTTCCCTCTCATCCATCCCTTACATTGGTCTGGGCATTGGGTTGGCCAATTATTTAAGGGTTGCACCTTTCCTTGTGGGAAGAAGGGGCTAAAGGCCCAGAAGGTAAAAGCAGCTGGCAAAAGATAAAAGCCTAAAATTAAAACCTCGAGATGCTTCACCCAGGGATCCTCGAGAAAGAAGTAAAAGGCTTCTTAGCAAGAAACAAGAGGGACCCATAAAAATAATAAAACAACACCTAGTAAGAGGATAGGGGGTCTCATCACGAGCCAACCTATTAGGTCCATGGGCACCTAGCGGTATGACACTATTAGCAATTGGTTACCACGCCAGGGTAGTGGCTCTTGGTTGCATGGCCAGGAGAAAGGGGGTCTCATCACGAGCCAACCTTTTCATCTCCGTGAAAGTGCTTGTGGGTAACATTGCCACCACTGGTCACCACACGAGGGTAGTGTCCCCTGATTAGCTTCTTGAAGAAAAATCAATAAAGAATAAAGAATAAAAGGCATAATGGGCTTGGAAACATTTGCATTCAAGACATGTGCAAATCGCCTTCTACAAAGGCACCCATAGGTAAGCCCTGCATTTCCTTGCTTTCACTGCACCCCTTTTCAGGACATCCCTTATCCACCTCACCCATTGACATGACTTGGATTTAATCTCTTCCGGAAACATCCCTTTTCCAGTGGACACTAGCCCAATAGGACGCCCTGTAACTTCCTCCAAACTTGTATTACAGATTTGTATAATGTCTTTGAGCACTTGACTGGGGTAAAATGGGTTTTATGCACATGTTTAATAATATTGATGATTAGATGTGATTGACATTGCTATGATCCTTGTGACTTATGAGCCCATGGAGGGCATATCTGTTGATGTGCAGGATCATACCCGACAAATAGGTGCCACATTGGACAGGTACAAATGGGGAGATGATTAGTTCGGACCTCCATGGGGCTGAGGAGCCCACCAGATGGATGTTGAGACCCTAGCAGGGGGGAAGAGACAGGACAAACGGGTTTGCACCGGAGAAGAGGAGGACGTTCCACAGAGGCACCCTGGTAGAGCCTTACCAAGGGGGGTTGTGCTTTGTTCATTGGAACGTTGGCCTTGGAAGGCCCAAGATGTCACCCATGAGGCTCATGACGTCATCCATCTTTATGGACGTTTTGGGGAGAAAGTCATGGCAGTTTGGCACATGTGGCAGATTGGAGAAGCCCAAGGAGAGCTAACGTTTTTCTCCAGGAGGCTACATTTTCCCTAGAAAGGGCTAACGTCACCCTAGAAGGCGCATGACGTCCTACTTTTTCTTGATTAAGGTTTAATTTATGACATTTTAATGTAAAACAATATTATTGTGTATTTTGGCCTTGTCGGCCTTTTGATGACCTAAAATTTAATTAAGGTCATTGGTATGGTATATATTGAGGGTTTTCACTCTCATATTTTCATCATCTTTCA
>ML788483.1:25412-37153 GCA_009831015.1 Picea engelmannii
AGGAAAAACGTCACTGTTACCGTACCCAAAAATTAGGGTTTTGCAAAAGTGAATTTTTTCAGCTCCCTAACCACCTAGAAAGCTGTGCCCTCCCCCAAGGATCATTTTGGCACTTAGAGCGCACCTTTTCAGTGGCTGGATCTTCGGCAAAGTGAAACCCTAGTTTCACAAAAGTACCAGAAGTACCAGAAAACCAATACCAGAAGTACCAAAAATACCCGAGTACCAGAAGTACCAGAATCACCAGTCCAGAAATCTGCAGATCAAATTTGAAGGGGTAAAAATTGGATTTTCTCAGATCCAAGTATACCAGGCTACTCGCCTCAGCCAAGCGCACCTCCTGGTAAGGTCAAAAATTGATTTTAAGCATTTTCATTTTTTGGTCATTTTCGTAGCCTCAAGTACAAGATGTCTGCAAACACAAAGCTTGTTGAGAAACTAGAAGGCATAGAAAACTTCTGAACCTGGAAGTATAGGATCGGTCTGATCCTTACAGAGAATGACCTAGCAAAATTTATCAAAGAAGAAGTGGAGGAACCTAAAGATGTCGTAGAAAAAGCGAAGCATCAGAAGGACTCAATCAGTGCTGAAAGAATCATTGTAGATTCAATCAAAGACCACCTGATCCCGTATGTATCGTCCAAGAAAACTCCGAAGGAGATGTTTGACGCTCTAAGCAAACTTTATGAAGGAAAGAACATCAATCGAAAGATGAATCTAATATCTCAATTGAAGAATACCAAGATGCAAAAAGGAGAAATGATTCAAGAATATTTCTCCTGAATCTCATAAATAAAAGAACAGTTAAAAGCGATTGGAGACACCATCGATGAAGATGAATTCGTAATAACAACCCTAAATGGTCTCACAAGACCTTAGGATGCTTTCATCCAGTCGGTATGTGGCAGAAAGGAGAACATACAGTTTGAGAGCCTATGGGAAGAATGCATCCAAGAAGAGACAAGGGTAGCCAACCGTGAAGCACTACTAGTAAGGGATGATGATCAAGCCCTAGCTACTCATACAAAAGGAGGAAGGAAGAAACCCTACTTCAAAAGGGAAACTCATAAAGAACCTCAACCTTCAAACAAATTCAACAACCAAGAATCTCATCCAAGAAATTTTCAGAAGAAAGGACAACGCAAGGGACGAGATCTCTCATCAATACAATGCTATCATTGTGATAAGATGGGACACAAGGCGAATAATTGTCCAGTCAGAAGAGAAGAATACAAGAGGAAGCACAAAAGGAAACATGCTCACATAGCCGAAGATGAAGAATCACCTATGAAGATGATTAAGGACCATGTCTTGATCTCAGCTCTCTCAGGATCTGTATCACCTGGAGAGGACACATGGCTCATTGATAGCGGTGCATCAAAACATATGATGGGTAATAAAAATACTCTCTCTTGTATTTCAGAAAATAAGTTTTCTCAGAAAGTGACTCTTGGAGATGATTATCAATATCCCATCAAGGGAGTAGGAGAACCAAACTACAATCTAGACTCAGAAAACTCAATAACAATGAAGGACATACTCTATGTATCGGACTTCAAGAAGAACTTACTCTCCATATAAGCTTTAGACAAGAAAGGCTATAGAGTTTCCTTCATAGATGGAGAAGTTCTTATGTGGGCTAAGGGAGAAACCTTAAATGAAGCAATCGTCATCGGAAATGAAGAGAATGGCCTATATAAGCTGAAGGGTCACCCAGAAACTGCCATGAGCCATGCCATCGAAAACTCATTCGAACTTTGGCATAGAAGATTGGCCCACATCAACTACAAGGTTCTACCATACATATGCAAAGATGTCACAGGTTTACTAGAACTCAAGGTTCATCAGGAAGGCATATGCAATGGATGTGCGCAAGGGAAGAATATCAAGAACCCTTTTCCAAAGAGGGATAACAAAGAAGAAGGAGTATTGGAACTCATTCATTCAGACGTGTGTGGCCCAATGCCATCATCCTCCATTAGTGGGTATGTATACTATGTATCATTTATTGATGACTATTCTCATAAGACCTGGATATATTTCTTGAAATATAAAGATGAAGTATTCAGTAAATTCAAGGAATTCAAAGCCTTGATTGAGAATCTTTCTGAAATAAATATTAAGATACTCAGGTTAGATAATGGAGGAGAATATACTTCAAAGGAGTTCGTAAACTTCCGTAGAGATGTTGGGATCAAGAGGGAACTCACTACTCCCTATAATCCCCAACAAAATGGTGTAGCTGAAAGGAAGAACAGAACAATTATGGAAGCTGTACAGACCATGATTCAAGATCAAGATCTTCCTATGTGCTTATGGAAAGAAACAACAATGGCAGTTGTTTTTGTGTAGAACAAATTATCCCATAGCACACTTGGGTTCAAGACCCCAGAAGAAATGTTCACCGGAAAGGAGCCAGAGGTAAGCCATCTCAAAATATGTGGCTGTCCAGTGTTTATTTATATACCGAAAGAGAAAAGAAACAAGCTAGAAACCTCCGGAAAGAAGGGAATATTTGTGGGATACTGTGAGGTTTCCAAGGCCTTCAGAATCTACGTACCTGGTCATCGCCATATTGAAATCAGCAGGGACGTGACCTTTGATGAAGAAGAAGCACTTAAGAAATCAAGAATATGCCAGCTTGAAGAAGTATATGAAGAGGAACCTGTAAATCCCAGGATTGCAGAATCCGTCAGGGAAGTTCCCAGAACTACAGAACCTGTAAGGGAAGTCGTAACTTCCCCTGATGAGGAGACTCCTAAAGATCACGATGTTTCAGAAGTTCAAGAACCTCCTCATATGACCTTCTCCCATAAAAGAAAGCTTGCTTGGGAAAGAGAGCTTATTCAAGATGGAGAGAAGTATGGTGTTCTAGAAGGAACCACAAGACAAGTGAAAAGACCAAAGCCATTCTCCAGTTACACGGCTTTGATGTGCAATCTACTTGATGAAGAACATACATTCTTTGAAGAGGCCATTCAAAAGAAGGAATGGGCAGATGCCATGACAGAAGAATACCAATCCATAATAAAGAACGATGTATGGGAAATAGTTCCCAGACCAAAAAGTAAGGATGTGGTATCATCAAAATGGCTCTTCAAAATAAAACATGCTGCTGATGGAAGTATTGAGAAATATAAAGAAAGATTTGTCGCTCGTGGATTTTCCCAGAAGGAAGGCATTGACTATGAAGAGACATTCGCTCCTGTGGCCAGATACACTTCGATCAAAACCATTATATCTCTTGCAGCCAAGATGAAATGGAAGCTGCACCAGATGGACGTGAAGACAACTTTCTTGAATGGTGTTATCGAAGAGGAAGTGTATATAGAGAAACCCTAATGATTTGAGGTTGAAGATAGGAAGTCTCATGTCTGTCGATTGAAGAAAGCCTTATACGGATTGAAGCAAGCTCCTAGAGCTTGGTATGGCCATATAGACAATTTCTTGACGAGCTTAGGCTTTACCAAGAGTAAAGCAGACTCAAATCTCTACTTCAAAATTATGGACAATGAACCAATAATATTACTACTATATGTGGATGACTTATTCTTAATTGGAGAAGAAAATCTCATCACTGAATGTAAAAAGAGACTTGCCGTAGAATTTGAAATGAAAGACCTTGGCCTAATGCATTACTTCTTAGGTCTTGAGGTATGGCAGAGTCCAGAAACGATCTTCCTTAACCAAGGGAAGTACACGGTCGAGATCTTAAAGAAATTTGACATGCTGGAATGCAAACCCATGAATACACCCATGGAAGCGAAGCTGAAGCTGTTGGTCGATACTTCATCAGACTTGATAGATGTCACATTGTACAGACAAATTATTGGATCGTTGATGTACCTGACGAACACCAGACCAAACATTTGTTTTGCAGTGAACACCTTGAGTTAGTTTCTGGTAGAGCCTAGATGTGTTCACCTAGTGGCTGCAAAACATGTGATGAGGTGCCTTAAAGGTACAATGGATTATGGTCTCAGCTATGATGGAGATCATG
Organism: Picea engelmannii; assembly: GCA_009831015.1. Lineage (NCBI taxonomy): Eukaryota > Viridiplantae > Streptophyta > Pinopsida > Pinales > Pinaceae > Picea > Picea engelmannii. The sequence continues at coordinate 29,413 of ML788483.1, forward strand.
ACTTCACATTGAGTGGATATACTGATGCAAATTGGGCAGGAAGCGTTGCTGACAGAAAAAACACTTTCGGATGTTGTTTCAGTTTGGGATCAGCCATGATCTCGTGGAAGAGTAGGAAACAATCCAGTATTGCTCTCAACACAACAGAAGCAGAGTACATTGCCACATGTTCTGCTAGTTGCGAAGCTATATTGCTTCGAAAGTTGTTGACTGGCCTATTTGACTTGGAGATGAGAGCAACCGTGATTCAATGTGACAACCAGAGCCGCATAAAGATGACAGAGAATCCTTTATTCCATGACAGGTCGAAGCACATAGAGATCTGTTATCATTTCATCTGTGACATGGTACAGAGAGGAGCCTTGAAGCTCCAGTACATTAGCACGGATGAACAGCTTGTTGATGTGTTGACCAAACCTCTATCTCGTGTAAAGTTTTAACACTTTCGAGATAAGCTTGGTATAGTTCGAAAGTACCCTCCCTAAAAGGGGGAGTATATATATATATTACTTGGTTTTGACCTCGCTGTTAGACGTAAAGCAAGATGAGTCATTGCTTCTGACCTTGCTGTTAGACGTAAAGCAAGACGTTGTGTGTTCCTTTCTTCTGACCTCGCTGTTAGACATAAAGCAAGACGTTGTGTGTTCCTTGCTTCTGACCTCGCTATTAGACGTAAAACAAGATGAGTCATTGCTTTTGACCTCGCTGTTAGACGTAAAGCAAGACATTGTGTGTATTCCTTGCTTCTGACCTAGTTGTTAGACGTAAAGAAAGATGATTCCTTGCTTCTGACCTCGTTGTTAGACGTAAAGCAAGATGATGATGTGTTCCTTGCTTCTGACCTAGTTGTTAGACGTAAAGCAAGATGATTCCTTTCTTCTGACCTCATTGTTAGACGTAAAGCAAGATGATGTATACCTTGCTTTTGACCTAGTTGTTAGATGTAAAGAAAGATGATGTATACCTTGCTTTTGACCTAGTTGTTAGACGTAAAGCAAGATGTGACTGACACTGAGCTACCAACTTATCAGCTGTGACATTGAGCCAGTGTAGTACTGTGATGTGCCAGCCTAGTGCTGTGATGAGGTATCATTTTTACTGATACATATTGATGTAGATGATGATGGAATTCTTTCGAGAATGACGATGTTGCCGATGAAGAAAACTTCTGATGACTCATAAATTTGCCAGCCAATGTTCCAAAATGATATTGACGATACTATCTTCCTGATGCCACTGATGATGCAGACCTCTCTCGCCCGATGTTGTTGAAGAATACCCTTCTTGTTAAGGGGGAGTGTTGAAATAATGTAACTGCAAAGAGTATTCTTATTATTATTGTTATTTTATTCATAGGATTAATCCCCATTGTGGATTAATCATGTCGATAATTGTATTAGGACCAAATCCCCTTTTGCGGATTGGTCAACGAACAATTGTAATAGGCAGAATAAGAAGTCGGCCCCAACAGTTATTATTGAGACCCAGAATTAAATTAAAGGTGGGTTTACCCACCTAGAGTGAGAGTCGGCATTGCCATTGAAGACCCTTCACACGTGCCAGTCTTGTATATATAGAGAGGCTAGCTCCTCACTTTATCACACAACTCACTTGCTCATTCTTAAGAGAGGCAAGCTGCAACTTACCAGTTAGAGAGAGGGAGAAGAGTGGCGCATATTTTGGAGAGGACTATCTGTATTGGTTTGAGTTATCTCTTGACATTGTATTGGCAATTTATGATAAGGAAGTTTTTGTTGGGTTTTCTTCCCCTAGAGGGTTTTCCAGAATAAATGTTTTGTCTCTTGTGAATGTGTATTTCTTAGTGATCTTGTTCTTATGTTTCTCTTATCTATTGAAATGCAAATAACTATAATAATGGCATAAACATTAAAAATTGAGCTAAGGAAGGAGAAAACACACTAAGGCCTAGGGTTTCTACACCTTAGTGATCTGTTTTCCCTAGGGTTTGATTGATGAAGCCTTGCCATAGCAACACTTCATCATTAAACTCTCTTTTCCTTAGCCATTGGATCTATTACTCAAGCTAGCTGATTTTCATCTTGCCATTGAGCCAAAGGAGGAGAAAGCACTAAGGCCTAGGGTTTCTACACCTTAGTGAGTCTTTCTTCGCTAGGGTTTCATTATTGAGGCCTTGCTTTAGCCACACCTCAACATTTAACCCTCTTATCTTTGGCAATTTCATTATCATTTCGGCCCTTCAACATTTTCATCCATTTGACTCCATTTTCCCTAATAACACACTGATCTGAGACCTCTTGTGTTGAACACCTTGATCGTACAAACATCCAATACCTTGAACAACTACTAACCCTTCTAACCCTAAGTTTAGACTAATATATACTAACCCTACTGCTACCATTATCTACCTGAGTTATCTTTATACATTGCATCATTTATATCTTTAAAAGCAATTGAATTATTAACAAAGGCGTTGTTTCTTGATATTAATATTGTTACATTGATTGCCATTAGAATTTATTGTGAAGTGACATATATTATAATCATTTCTATTGTACATCGTTGACTTGCTTCATCAATATTGTTTATCAATTGATTTATATTAGAAGTCCATGATTATGAAGTACTAACTAAGCAAGTGATCTTGCATATGCATAGTTTCTTTGTTGCTTTGTCTCGGGTAGGTACACCTTTTTTGGTTATTACTTATATTTATTGGCTGGTTAGCCAAGACTTTCTGATTGGTGGTGACTTGTGAGGGGGAAATTATCACTTAGCCTTTTAATCCTTTGCCTTCTCAAAACCCCAGGTCACTGGGGACGTCTTCCTTGGGCCTTGCCTCCCTAAACAAAAAGAGCTATCCCATTGAGGTGATAGTGGTGGGATAGTCTCAGTTACGCCAGTTTGTGTTCCTTTCATCCGTCTTTTACCTTGACTACAAACTGTGCGATAACATGACCAAATAATGAACCCTAGTTTTTATCACTGAACAATTCTACACTGAAATTATTGACAAAAATTATAGTAGAGGAAACAACAAGATCAAAGATAAATCATCCACACACTTGAGACACAAAATTTTATGTTCTGTAAATGTCAAATTCAATTTTTTTATAAAGGAAAAATCAAACTTTTCCACAATGACAAAATCACCAAAACAGAGGATAAAACCAATCCTCACTAAAGTAGAAAATTCAACAATTCATCCTCTACAAAATCTTGAGACAATTCCAATATGCAAATCTGCTACAACTGTTACCTATATGATTTGTTGATGTCAGTCGTGCGACTGCTGATGTCAGTTGTACAAACTTCTTGTTCTTCCCAACAAACTCACATGTGTGAACTAGAAAACCCTCCCACATGTGCGGTTGTTCTATTCTGGTCACATATATGACTATACAAACTTGTCTATACCACATGTGTGACTGTACAATCTGTTATACTCACACGCGTGGACCTGTACGGACTGTTGTACAGTCTTTCCACACGTGCAATCTTTCTCTCTCCTCATGTACGGTTGTTTCTCCTCCTCTTCTCACACGCGTGGCCTCTCTTGGCTGGGAAAATTAGAAGCCTTCTTTGACTGAAACATAAACATAAATCTTTAAGAACCCTAGGCTAGATTTGTCACAATTGCAGAATTTCCCTTGCTAAAATTTCCAAGTTCCTAGCACAAGTGCACTCTCACTTATGCTAACTCCATATTGACACAATGAGATTTGTCACAATCTCTCCTCTCCTTATATAGGAGTCTAATGAGTGAGTTTAGGAACCCCTTCTAAACTCAACAATTAATTAGAATATTTTATTCCTCTTTGTGGGTGTGAAACCCCAACACAAGCCCATAAAGCTCATCACCAAACCCATGAGGCCCTAGCCGCATCCTAAGGGTGTTTTCACTTAAAAAAAAAAAGTAATTTGGTGCCAATGATAATTCCCACATGCCTGACACCATGGCCCCTAGTGGGAATACCTCCCGAAGCTACAAAAGCTTCAACATAAACAACTATAATCCATGTATGAGAAAACTTGATGTATGAGAAAATTTGTGTTCTTCCTCCTATTGCTTATTTCTTAAATCCTTGTTAAGAGACCTCATAGTTGTTGATGATTGCAACTTTGTGAGACATTCTCCAAGTCGTACTCCTCGATGGATCGAGCTGGGTTGACCTGTGATGGTACTCCCCGATGGATTGAGTTGAGTATGGCACTTATCGATGGACTAATAATATGTACTGGGTTGGTGCCCAACGACCCTTGGGTTGTAGCCCAAGTGGTTGGGATATTGTACTGGGTTAGTGCCAAGCGACCCTTAGGTTGTAACCCAAGTGGTTGGGACATTGTACTGGGTTGGTGCCCATTGATCCTTGGGTTGTAGCCCAAGAGGTTTGGATATTGTATTGGGTTGGTGCCCAATGAACCTTGGGTTGTAGCCCAAGTAGTTGGGATACTATGGGTTGTAGCCCATCGTCTTTTGTGGTTGTAGCCCTTGTGGACACATCTTGTGGTTGTAGCGCTCGACGATGATGAAACATACTATGTGGTTGTAGCCCTAGTGTATCTAGTGGTTTGTAGCCCCTAGACGAGATGAGAAGGTCCAAATTGGTTGTATCCATGTGTGACGTGATGGAGAATACTTTCACTATGACGTCAAGAGAAGGAAGAAGGCCCATGCCTTGAGCAGAAGACTTAAAGGTTCAAGTCGGCCATGTTGAGAGGCACCACTTGGACGTGACAGTTCACACGTTGGACTTGTATATATAAGAGAACTATCTCCCATTTGGATCATCACTTGGATATCATTCTCTCTTATGTATTTCTCTCTATTGGACTAGTGTGCTATCTTTGGAGTTGTAGCACTATTCTTCTTCTGCTCTTGTATTTTCTCTTGGACAAATATTATAGTGAAATGTTGTTGGGTTTTCTTCCCTTATGCAGAAGGGTTTCCCAGGATAAGTTCTTGTGTATCTTGTGCATGGTTATCTTCTTGTGATCTTGGTTATTTAGTGCAACTATTGCATATGGTTTATGCTTCAGTTATGCTTCTGCTAATGTGAAATGATAAAGAAAGTTAATGAAATTGAACAAGCATAAAAGTTCAACAATAATATACAAGAAATTTGATTTATAAAGAGTACCAAAAATATGAACTTACTATTCTTGGAGTGACGATAGTCGCATAGGAGATTTTGCAATCCAATTTTGATGCCCTCCATGGCTTGCAACTTTAGCTTTGAGGATCACCAAGGTTGTAATGTCCCCAGTTTTGGACATCATTATATTATAGAGTGTTATGCTTATCAGAGTAGCCAGATGGGGGTGACAACGAGTTCTAGATATGTTGAGGGTTTTGTTGGGCCCGATTGACATTGTTCATCATATTTCATCATCAAGATCCATTCTGCACAGCTTGGCTTTGGTTCCGTTGCATTCCGACGATTTCCGTAATTTTGAGTTATTATGGGTTATATGTTAATTAAATCCACTAAGCAGGTCATATTGGGCATAATACTTGGAGGAACCTCTTAGTGTAATAACTCATCGGAATCGAGAAGAATAACACTACATGATACGATGATGAGAAGTGACTTTCAGTGGTCGGAGAAGCCATGAGAATGGATAAATCACTTTTTTAAAGGAAAAGGGGTTAATTAATTAATTCAATGATTTAATTAATTAATTAATAATCAATTAAAGTAATAGTCACTTGGAGAGAAAAGGTGAACATGGAGTATAAAAGAGAGATATGGGCCTCTATTATCTCATTATGTTGTTTATCAGTTGATGTCTGGCTTCTTGCTAGAGAGCCCATGCACTTGGGGATTTTGAGGGTTTTGACTGAACAAACCCTAGAGATCAACTCGGTGGTGAAATATCCCACCCAACCTGGTCCAAGCTTGGTCAGGAAGGTGAAAAATTCCTCCATCGCCATTCTACAACAATTTCTATTCAGTTACAAGAGCTCTTGAGGCACTAGGGGGCAACTTGGAGGGTTTCTGTAGAGCTGGGGTGCACTGATATTGACAAAGGAGTTCATGGAGGGTTGTAGACACTGGATCTGAGAGAGACCTCACTTCAGAGGTGCTTTCTATCACTAGGGAACCTTTTTTCTTCAGTGGTTGAGTGGCTACTTCAGCCAATGCATTCTATCATTCAGGGGGACGAGTTTCCACTCGAGGAGGGCACACTGTTCTTAGAGATCTTGGGTTCTGGAGGGAAATACCTTTCCCAATAGACTGGAGGTTTGCAATCGGGGTTTCCTAACTCCTGATCTACATCTTGGCACTTGGTTTCAGTGGTTAGGCAACCATATTTAAGGATGTCGAATTATTGGCTTGTTTTAGCTAGTGAGGGTGCACCAGTCTTAGAGATATTGTTGTGGGAAGGTATCACAATCGTGCTACATCCTAGAGATTAATCATATCCTCTAGCCATCACCAGATATATCTTCTTACAGAGTTTTGCAGAGGATTGAGGCCATTAGAGAGGAGGTTGTATTTTCCTTGGACCATTCCATCCAGGACGTGCACATTGTGAGAGAGAGGACATCACATACATAAGAGGATATTCATTGGATTGCAATATTACTTGGTATCCATCTTGGATGAAATATCCCTGATTCCGTCGATCGAGATATTTGCTACTGATCTACTATTCTATCTTGCATATCTGATACACTGGGGGTTTCTGGATGCGTTTCAGTTGTATGTTTGAGATCTTAATGGTTATTGCATGTTCATGTGGGTTATTGCATGTGCATGTTGGTTATTACATGTGCATGTTGCCTATTTAAGGTTTAAACAACATATAAAGGATGCATGCAAAAGTAGAGAACATCAACTGCCCAATATCATGTAAAATAATGGTTCGAGCATGGAAATACAATAGCCTACTGGAAATATAGAATATAAACGTCAGTCAGATCTCATGGATCAGTACTAGAATACAATCAAATAACATAAAAATACCCGTGATCAGAAGATGATGGCAGATCTGATGCATGCACGGATAGATCGTCAAAAATATGCGGTTCCGGAGAAATACGGTAACCGCTACCAGCTAGGAAAACTCGTCCAGAAGAATGGACTGTTGGAATGCTTCAGAAACTTCTCCAATAGAAGCACCCTGGCCTCTAGACTAAAATGGATGAGTGTCGGATCTCAGATCTGGTCTCTAAGGCACTGGATCTGGACCCTTGGGGGGTTTGTGCCCCTTCTAGAGCACTGGATGCGCTCGAAAGGATTCCACCAACGGAATCTGCCGCTATATGGCTCAAAACAATCGTCTCACCAAATAAGGAAATGGGTCGGAAGGATTTGTCAGGATCTGCTCTGAAACTCTGCATGCAACACCAAATGTCTGTCTGAAAGAGTTATGCCCTAAATGGCTGAATGAGTCGATCTGCAAGATTCCACCGTCAGAATCTGATGATAAATGGCTCAATAGAAGCACCCTGGCTAGATCTCAAATGGGTTGGAAGGAAACTGCAATCTGGATACGGGTCTCATGCAGCTCTCCAAACCCTCAAACTAGCTTGCGCCCTCTGCAATGGATACTCCTGAAAAGTACGGTGAAATACCTGGATGGTATCTCCGATGGGCTAGGGTGTGTCTCTGAACACCGAAACCGATCAATGGTGGTGGTTTCCTCTAGAAATCCACAAAACAGTAAGGTCGGCTCTCCTCCTCCTCTGGGAACTCTCAACATCAAATCATAACAATGCATAATGAGGAATTAGGTCAAATTCCTCCCTTTATAC
>ML788483.1:37203-50917 GCA_009831015.1 Picea engelmannii
ACCATTGACCTCACTTAAGCTAGGCGCTTTTCCTCCTAAAGTGATTTATTTGTCAATTAGGTCCCCCTTTAACACCTTTTCATTCTAATTCTTCGTTGACTTAGGCTTAAGTGACTTTTCCTAAGTATTTTGGCTTAATTCATTGTTTAGACATCAATTCCTCCTTATTTCTCCATCTTGTTCCTTGTTTGTGCCTGACTATAGTCTACGGGAACATATAGACTACTAAGTCACTCCCTGGTGGCCTACTCTTGGGAATGGGACATCACAGTCCTCCCTTCTCGAGATTGCTTGTCCTCAAGCAACATCAATCCTGGGTGCTGCAAGATATGCTCTCCCTCCCAGGTGGCATCCTCCACTGGAAGACCCCTCCATCTAACCAAGCACTCTCTGATGATCCTGCTCCTCAATATGCGCTCTCTCTGCTCTAGTACCTCCTCTGGCACTAGTTCCAACTAACCCTCCTCATCCAAGGGTGGCAACTCCTGTGAAATGCTAACATGTTGTCCCACAGCCTTTTTAAGGCACGAGACATGAAAGACGTTATGAATCTTGCTACTTTCCGGTAGCTATAGCTCGTATGCCACCTCGCCTATCCTCCTGATGACTCTGTAAGGCCCGTAGAACTTCGGCTTCAGCTTCTTTGCTCCACTCCTTTTCAAGGAGGATTGTCGGTATGGCTGTAATCGTAGGAAAACCAAATCCCCTACCTCAAAACTGCGCTCAACTCTATGTCGGTCTGCATATATCTTCTGTTGATTCTGAGCTGACTGCAAGTTCTCCTTTGCTGATTGAAGAATCCTTTGACTCTCCTCCACCCAATCCTTGGCCCCCGGGACCCTGTTGTCCTCAAACACAGTCTCTATAAAGGAGGGTGCATCGTATCCATATAATGCCCTGAACGGTGACATCCTGATAGACATATGGTAAGTTGTGTTGTAGCAATACTCACCCATATGTAACCATATCACCCAAGTGCGTTGCTGCCCCCCCACATAGTTCCTCAGATACCCTTCCACCCATTTGTTGATGATCTCTGTCTGCCCATCTGTCTGTGGGTGGTAGCTGGTACTCGTGGCTAGCTCTGTGCATGTTAATCTAAAAATCTCCTACCAAAATGCGCTGATGAAGCGCCCATCCCTATCACTGACTATCTTCCTGGGTAACCCATGCAATTGGAATACCTCCCTGAAAAACAACTCTGCTACCTGTATGGCCTTGTAGTATGTGGGTATGGCGAAGAAATGTGTGAATTTGGTCAGTCTGTCGACCACCACAAATATACTGTCCTTTCCCTGTACTCTAGGGAGGCCTGTAATGAAATCCATGGAAATGCTCTCCCATTTATGCTCTGGAATGGGTAGAGGTTCTAGTAGCCCTGCGGGGTGTGTCTTCTCGGACTTGTTTTGTTGACAATTCATGCACTCTCGTATGTGTTTCAGCACATCATCCTTGAGACCCTTCCACGAGAATCTCTCCTTGATCTGCCTATAAGTTTTGAAGTACCCCTGATGCCCTGTTGTTGGTGAATCATGACACACCTTCAGAATCTTCCCCTTCAGGGTGGATTCTGGAACCAAGTAGATCTGGTTCTTGTAGAAAATGATGTCATCAAGAACCCGGTATCTATCATCAATCACTTGTCCGTCCATCACCTTACAAGAAAATTTGTTTTTGGAGTATTCCACCAACAAATGAGCTTTCCAATCTGTACAAATGTCCATCATCGAACATTCTACTGGCCTCCTGGACAAGGCATCTGTCACGATATTTCTTTTTCCCTTGACATACTCAATATCAAAGTCAAATGCTTGGATCTTTGACACCCACTTCTGCTGCCTCTCGTTGAGGTCTTTTTGGTCAAGGAAATACTTGAGACTGTTATGATCAGTCTTCACTACAAACCTGCTACCAACCAGATACTGCTTGAATTTGGTTAAAGCATGCATGATCGCTAGCATCTCCTTGTCGTAAATAGGATAGTCTCTCCGACTTGTCGAGCTTCTTGCTCTCAAATACAATGGGGTGGCCCCCCTACATCAAGACTGCTCCAATCCCCACCCCTGATGCGTCACACTCTAAGATGAATGGCTGAGAAAAGTATGGAAGGGCTAGAACAGGGCATGTGCTCATAACCTCCTTCATTTTGTTGAATGTCTGCTGTGATTCCTCTGTCTAATGAAAATAACCCTTCTTTGTCAAGTCTATGAGTGGTGCTCCCAACTGTGAAAAACCCTTGACAAACCGCCTGTAGTAACTGCATAACCCAAAGAATCCTCTTAGATCCGTGAGATTCTTGGGCGTTGGCCAATCCACAATGGCTCTGATCTTTTCCTGGTGAACCTATACTCCCTGCCCACTGATGATACACCCTAAGTACAATAGTTCCCTCATGCCAAATTCACATTTGGATTCCTTGGCATATAAAGACTGTACCTTCATAATATCCAAGACCTTCCCCAAGTGTGCTAAATGCTCATCCCATGTCTTGTTGTAGATCAATATATCGTCGAAGAATACCATAAGGTACTTCCTCAACTATCCTCTAAAGATATGGTTCATGCAAGACTGGAAAGTGGCTGGTGCGTTGGTTAGTCCAAATGGCATGACCAAAAACTCAAAATGTCTGAAATGGCATCATAACGTTGTCTTCTCAATGTCTTTCTCCCTAATGTTGATATGATGGTATCCTAAACGTAGATCAATCTTAGTGAAGAAGATTGCCCCATGTAATTCATCCATCAGCTCATCTATGCGTAGAATGGGGTAACGATTCTTTATCGTTTTCTTGTTGAGCGCTCTGTAATCGATGCACATCCGTAATGTGCCATCCTTCTTCAGTATCAGTACTACTAAAGATGCAAAAGGACTTTTGCTAGGCTTGATATGCCCCATAGCGAGAAATTCTTTGATTGCTTTCTCAATTTCGTCCTTAAATTTCTTGGGGTGTCTATAGGGTGTTGTAATCACCGGTGTAGCCCCTGCCTCTAACTCAATCATGTGCTCAAAACCCCAGTCTAGCGGTCTCCCTAGTGGTATCGGCCCAAATACTGGCTCATAATGTACCGGAAGCTCTCTGATATGTGGATGGTACTGCTCTCTACCCTCTGAGTATTTTCGCATGGTGATCCAACACTCTGCTACATAAGCCACATCACCATGACGAAAAATCCTCTCCATCCTCTTTGCCGATACTGCTCGAGGCGCCCCTATAGACATGCCTCTCAGCACAACTCTCGATCCACTGGCATCTCTGAAGCTCATGGTCAACGTCTGATAGTTGAACCCAATCTCCCCCAATGAATATAACCACTGTACTCCCAACACGACATCCATATCTGATAGGTCAACTACATAGAATGTGTCAGTCATGGTGTAGTTGCCTAGTTTGACCTCTAGGTCAGGGATCATGTCCAAGCATGTCATTGTGTATCCATCAACCACTGCCACATGGAATCCCTCAAACTCCTCTGTGCGTAACCCCCTCCTCGCTAGTAAGGATGCATCTATGAAGTTGTGGGTGGCCCCACCATCAACTAAAGCTGTCATGCGTTGCCCTTGTACAAGGCCCTTGAGCCTAAAGGTGTTGTACCTGGGTACGCCTGAAAGGGTGGCTATGGTTCCCTCTTTCACCTCTCTACGAGGTTTTTCCTCCTCCTGGGGTTGGGCCCTTGCTGGTATTTGAGGTTTCTTCGGCTGTTGCTCTGGCTCATGAGTCGTCTCAGTCTCTGAATCACTATCTGTTGGTGCTTGAATATCCTCATCCTCCTCCTCACTACCTGATTCCACTTCAATATAGTGGATCTGTCCCTTCCCCATGCATCTATGCCCGGGGACCCAAGGGTCTCTGCAGGAAAAGCAAATCTTCTTCCTCATCAACTCCTGTTGTGTATCATGATCCAACTTGGGCTTGCCCTTCCATTCCCTCGGAAGATTCTTCTGATCCTTGTCTCTCTGTGGTACAAAGGGTTTAGTGAAAGGTTTAGTTTTTGGCACCGAATCCGCCAAATCTCTAGTGCGCCAGATGGCATCTTGCAAGGTATGAGGCCGGTAGGCCTTCACCCAACCTCTCAAGGGTTCTGTGAGCCCTTTTGTGAATAGTATGACCAATCAGGGCTCAGATATGTCTGTCACTGCCACTGCTACTCTCTGAAACTCCGAGATGAATGCCTCTGCTGTGCCAGTTTGTCTCAACTGGGCTAAATCTCTGAAGTGGATCTCTGGATCTCTCCTATCAAATCTATCCACGAGTCTCTCTGTGAACTCTCTATAGGAGGTGATGCGATTGTGACCCAATGTCACCAATCCATGATACCACCACTCGTGTGCCTCACCCTCCAAGTGTAGGGTGGCGAAACTGATGGCCTCCGCCTCAGTCATCTGGTTGAGCTTGTAGTAGGTATCTAGTTTCTGTACCCAAGCTCTGGCAGTGCATTTGGACAATCCGTCAAAAGAAGGTATGGTGAATTTACCAACTTTTCGGATGAAGTCAATGTTATGCCCCTGCTGCTGCTGCCCTCCCCTCTGTGGCTCTCCAGGATGGTTCCTAAGTCTGAGTCCACAATACTCGACTAAGGTCATATCCTGATGAAAGTCATAGCCCAAGGCTACATACTCTCTCCAATACTCTGCAATGTCCTCTGCATGTGTGGGCGGTCTCTGTGCTATCGGTATCTGAGCTGCTACCGGGGTTGCCCTATGGAAACTGGGAAACAATGGACGTGGAATCCTACTCGCAGAGGTATATGTACGAGTGGGTGACTGGGGTCTACTGCCTGCCCCTGAGTTCCCATGTGCTACATGTGGGCCTTGTGTGCCCGGAATGTCTATCATAGCCAGTCTATCCGCTACCTGAGCCAAAGACTGAGACATGGTCCATTGGCTAGCTAGCATGTCACTGATAACCTGCATGAAGGATACGTCTGGATCCACGTGGGTCTTACCACTGCCCTTTGGTCGCTCATATCTGTCACCTAGCCTCCTCTCTACTTTGCGCTCTGCTATTCTCTCTGCTTCTCTGTGCGCCTCTTCCTCTTTCTCTGAACTGGGAGGGAAATGAGGAAAGTTAGGCCTGCCCCTACGTGCTCACGGTCATCTGGTTCTTCTGTTGTATTCATTGTCTTTATTCACAGGCTAGCAGGACTAAAGCTCTGATACCACTGAAATATCCCTGATTCCGTCGATCGAGATATTTTCTACTGATCTACTATTCTGTCTTGCAGATCTGATACACTGGGGGTTTTTGGATGCGTTTCAATTGTATGTTTGAGATCTTAATGGTTATTGCATGTGCATGTGGGTTATTGCATTTTCATGTTGGTTATTACATGTGCATGTTTCATATTTAAGGTTTAAACAACATATAAATGATGCATGCAAAAGTAGAGAACATCAACTGCCCAATATCATGTAAAATAATGGTTCGAGCATGGAAATACAATAGCCTACTGGAAATATAGAATATAAACGTCAGTCAGATCTCATGGATCAGTACTAGAATACAATCAAATAACATAAAAATACCCGTGATCAGAAGATGATGGCAGATCTGATGCATGCACGGATAGATCGTCAAAAATATGCGGTTCCGGAGAAATATGGTAACCGCTACCAGCTAGGAAAACTCGTCCAGAAGAATGGACTGTTGGAATTCTTCAGAAACTTCTCCAATAGAAGCACCCTGGCCTCTAGACTAAAATGGATGAGTGTCGGATCTCAGATCTGGTCTCTAAGGCACTGGATCTGGACCCCTGGGGGGTTTGTGCCCCTTCTAGAGCACTGGATGCGCCCAAAAGGATTCCACCAATGGAATCTGCCGCTTTATGGCTCAAAATGATCGTCTCACCAAATAAGGAAATGGGTCGGAAGGATTTGTCAGGATCTGCTCTGAAACTCTGCATGCAACACCAAATGTCTGTCCGAAAGAGTTATGCCCTAAATGGCTGAATGAGTCGATCTACAAGATTCCACTGTCAGAAACTGATGATATATGGCTCAATAGAAGCGCCCTAGCTGGATCTCAAATGGGTTGGAAGGAAACTGCAATCTGGATACGGGTCTCGTGCAGCTCTCCAAACCCTCAAACTAGCTTGTGCCCTCACTGGCTGAGCTGCGCACTCTGCAATGGATACTCCTGAAAAGTACGGTGAAATATCTGGATGGTATCTCCGATGGGCTAGGGTGTGTCTCTCAACACCGAAACCGATCAATGGTGGTGGCTTCCTCCAGAAATCCACAAAACAGTAAGGTCGGCTCTCCTCCTCCTCTGGGAACTCTCAACATCAAATCATAACAATGCATAATGAGGAATTAGGTCAAATTCCTCCCTTTATACATTTCCCAATCTAATTCACCATTGACCTCACTTAATGTAGGCACTTTTCCTCCTAAAGTGATTTATTTGTCAATTAGGTCCCCCTTTAACACCTTTTCATTCTAATTCTTCGTTGACTTAGGCTTAAGTGACTTTTCCTAAGTATTTTGGCTTAATTCATTGTTTAGCCATCAATTCCTCCTTATTTCTCCATCTTGTTCCCTGTTTGTGCCTGACTATAGTCTACGGGAACGTATAGACTACTAAGTCACTCCCTGCTGGCCTACTCTTGGGAATGGGACATCACATTGGAGAGGCTTTTGGAAGCCTGGATCTTCATCTCTATCTTATATCTCGGAGGCATTGTCAACCATACACTCCATTCTCTTATTTGTATTCTAGATTTGCTCCATTTTGTATGAGGCCAGATATATATTATTAATAAATCATATTTGAGGTATTTGAGGCTATTTCTAAATTCTTGTGCTATTTTTCTTTCATGTTGTTGAGTATACTCCATTGTTACATTACTATCATTTAATTGTTGCAAACACACAAAGAACCACCATTATAAACCCCAACGCAACCTAAGAGACTAAAATCAACAAAGTGTTTGACAAAATGCCACAACCAGAAAACCCATAAAAATCAATGAAAAACTCAATGTTCCAATCAGATTGGGTTGGGAACATTATAGTGGTATCAGAGCGAAGATTCCTCGCAGCCTGAGGGGTCTTCCATAAGGAGAGATGAATATTTTGGAATTTGCTAGAGGGATTGTTTATTGTGAGATGGAATATCAAGCCCTCAATGAGAATTTCATTGCTCTAATAACATTCCAACGGTTTGTATCCATAAAAAATCCTAGGTGGAGCAAAGATGACGTTACACATTGGGTCGGCATAGCAGAGGAAAACAGGGCCAGAGCAACTAGATGGAATCAAACACAGATTAATCCTACACCCATTAGGAGCAAGGGACTTTTCTACAGTTGCAAAGAACCTTGGAACAAAGACCACATATGTAGGGGTAAAGTGAAGGTGCACATTGTTGAGGTGCACTATGACAGTGAGGATGAGGAGTTGCGGGAGGATATAACCATAGATGCCTATTTAGAGCAGTCCAATGAGACTAGTGACTCTTGTGCATTGGAGGGACAATTGGATGGACAGGATGATAACACATGTTCTTTATCTTCCCCATCAAGCATTATTGAGGATTCAACACTTCAACACAATGGTGACACATGTGAGGATTCAGATGTGATAACATTGAGATATGATGGGATTAGGAGGTCGGATGACCTATCCTTGGGTGTAGACATGGCTTTCAGGAAGACATGCGTGGAGGAGGATGAGCTTTCTATGATGACCGTGACACATTTGTCATCTTTTCAGACACCTATGATAGCCATGACACATGAGGATATCAGTGGCATCTATGATATGGTGGAGGATCCTTGTGTGAGGATTGTACACCACGGGCATATGGATTTGCAAACCTAAGAGGAGAGACATGACTTGGAGATGGATGACCTTACACATACACATCAATACAAGGAGAGTGAGTCACGTTTTTTGGAGATTCCATTGTTAGATCACACTGTGGAGATTGACAGTTTGATGGGACACTCATTTCCAGGACCGGTCTACAGTGATGAGGATGCACTCCTTATTGGTCGGGATGACCACATCTCATGTCTAGACACATCTGTATGGGATCCATGCACATATGGCATTAGCAGAGTGAGTGCATAGGAGGATACAACTACCCATATAGGATACAATGCGATTCAGATGGAGGTAGGTGATGGAGTGTAGTGGCATACATGAGGACTCTATAGCACAATGGACAGGGGACAATTTAGTGCCTTATATTTTGCAGAGAGTGTTGTTGGAGATTCCATGGTTGACACTACCAGTGAGGGGCATGAGGTATCACCTCAACATGACTGTGATCAGGAGTCATGACACTTGGCAAGACAATTAAGAGTTAGTGAGGACATGATCATGGCAACCACTAGATGCATTGAGGGCACACATGCATTGTTGGCAGATTATTACTGGAGGGCATTGATGTCACATGATAGCTCAGATGGGGGACTTGCCATGGATGAATTTCATACTCTGAGGGAGAGAATGACTGTGATGAGGGCCGACTACTAGCAGTTGTTGATGGGCATAGATTACCTATTAGGGGTTGGCGAGATGTATCACAGGGCCCTGAGGGATCAGGAGTTGGAGGTGGACTGACTCACTCATGAATTGGTGAGCACACAAGGATTCTTGGAAGGCACACAGACAACCCTTCAAGAATCAAAGTCCAGATTAGAGGAGATCTTTGAGGAGACTAGACAGAGATCCACTACATTTATCTCAACAGAGAGTTAGATATATCCTTTGACCACATCGCTTGAGGATGTTGGTGGGTTTATAGTGGAGCACCAGTTGATGGAGGAGCATGAGTACCCGGGATCGTTGATGAGTATGGATAGATATGATCTGGAGATGCAGGAGGATGTCCATGGGACACAAGGACCACCCTTCACGAGGAGTTTCGAGACAATTGGGCACACACATACACATGGAGAGTTCAGATCCAGGGGTAGTTATGAGGACACTTCCATTTGTGTTCCAAGATTGGCTGACCTTCATGTAGATGTTAACCCAGCAGTACACCCAAGATCCATGAGGTTACAGGTGTATACAAGAGATTTCATGCGTATGCAAGGACATACAATGATGAGTGGTAGTTCACTGAGACACAGAGGTGGATGCATTGGATTGTAGGGAGGAGACGTACTTAGTGGAGCATGGAGGTTCCTCCCCTTTGCAACAATATACAGATCTGGGAGATCACCTACGTGGTAGAAGAAGTTGCATGAGTGATGATGGATGGAGAGTGATAGACCAACAATTTTTAGAGTTACCTACTATTGTACTCAATGGTTAGGGTTCAGTGATGAGTACAGACTAGTATTTTCCATGGGTGATAGTAGACGTGATTTTGGTCAAATCTTTGGGATTTACCAAATCATATGCCACCTCCCAGTCCTACAGTCATTTGTAGATATGTTTGTTAGCCTTTCTCGATACTTTCATAATTGACAATAGTGAAGGGGGTGATAGACAGGGGCAGGGGACATGGAGAGTTGGTAGATCGAGACCACCTGACAGGAGTGTCTTTATTGCACACAACAACATAGGGGTGGATCATCAGAGACATACAATTGAGGTGTTGGGCGTGATGGTGAGTATCTTAGGCCATGGGACATATGATGTTTTAGAAGTTGATACAGACACAGGTTCTCATTGGGATGAGGATGGATGGCTTTGGACAATTATCATTATGACACATCAACAGTTAGTGGGGATTGGAAGTTATGAACTTCCAAATTTTCCATGGGATCCGAGAGTCCATTTGGTTAGTAGTTTGCTTCATCTTATGATGGTCTGGGTTGCACTAGGGAGCATCCTACTTCACTCAGGATTTATTTTGAGAGGGATTTTGGGGACTTGTTCTATGTGGCGAGACATGTTCTACATATTGATACTCATGATTGATTTGAGTGATGGATGGGTAGATTTTGGTTCCATAGGGATACCTTTACAAGTTCAAATTTTTGATAGCAGGCCCAATCATCACAGGGCTGGCATGAGGATCCAGGAGAGAGGGATCCAGTATGAATACTTTGAGTAGACAATCATGATCAGAGTAGTGCAGTGTCAGCATGGTGATGCCTGGCAGATACTAGCATGGGACCCGAGGATTGCAAGGTTGGGATTTTCATTAACTAACAAAGGCGAGTGGATCTTTGCAGGGGAAAATCACTTTGATTTTCCATTGAGCTTCAATATTGAGGGGAGTATGTCACTTGTTGGTGATTCATTGAGGTCTTCTAGTACCTCACTATGGCAACAACAAGTTCAGTTGATGGAGGCCGTGTTGATTTTGGTATGGAATTGGAGGATAGAATTATTCCGGGTTGAGGCCATGTGTCATTTGCAGGAAACTCATGGTGTTGATATGTTACATGACTATACTTCATGGGGTATTGTAGTTCACTTCTTGATATGGGATCTAGGGGGTAGAGCGCTTGGTAGTTTAGTGTTTGATGGAGCCTACTTTGTGTCCCACAAGTGGACATGGGACCTCGATATTATATGTGGATTGATTTAGTTATTGCTTGAGGACAAGCAATATTCTAGCAGGGAGGACTGTAATGTACCCAGTTTTGGACATCATTATATTATAGAGTGTTATTCCTAACAGAGTATCCAGATGGGGGTGACAACGAGTTATGGAGATGTTGAGGGGTTTTATTGAGCCTGATTGACATCGTTCATCATATTTCATTATCAGGATCCATTCCACACAACTTGGCTTTGGTTCTGTTGCATTCTGATGATTTCTGTAATTTTGAGTTATTATGGGTTATATGTTAATTAAATCCACTAAGCAGGTCATATTGGGCATAATACTTGGAGGAACCTCTTAGTGTAATAACTTATCGGAATCAGGAGGAATAAAATTACAGGATAAGATGATGAGAAGTGACTTTCAATGGCCGGAGAAGCCATGAGGATGGATAAATCATTTTTTAAAGGAAAAAGGGTTAATTAATTAATTAAGTGATTTAATTAATTAAAGTGAAAGTCACTTGGAGAGAAAAGGTGAACAGGGAATATAAAAGAGAGATAGGGGCCTCTATTATCTCATTATGTTGTTTATCAGTTGATGTTTGGCTTCTTATTAGAGAGCCCATGCACTTGGGGATTTTGAGGGTTTTGACTGAACAAACCCTAGAGATCAACTCGACAGTGAAAGATCCCACCCAACCTGGTCCAAGCTTGGTCATAGAGGTGAAAGATTCCTCCCTCACCATTCTACAACAACTACTATTCAGTTACATGAGCTCTTGATACAGTAGGGCACAACTTGGAGGGTTTCTGTAGAGCTAGGGTGCACTAATCTTGACAAAGGAGTTTGTGGGGGGTTCTAAACACCGGATCTAAGAGAGATCTCACTTTAGAGGTGCTTGCTATCACCAAGGCACCTTTTTGCTTCAGTGATTGAGTGGCTACTTCAGCCCATGCATTCTATCATTCAGGGGGACGAGTTTCCACTTGAGGAGGGCAAAGTGTTCTTATAGATCTTGGGTTTTGGAGGGGAATACCTTTCCCAATAGAATTGAGATTTGGCATTGGGTTTTCCTAACTCCCGATCTACATCTTGGCACTTGTTTTAAGTGGTTTGGAAGCCATCTTCAAGGAGGCCAAATTATTGGCTTGTTTTAGCTAGTGAGGGTGCACTAGTCTTAGAGATATTGTTGTGGGAAGGTCTCACAATCATGCTACAACCTAGAGATTACTCATATCCTCTATCCATCACCAGATGTATCTTCTTATAGATTTTTGTAGATGGTTGAGGCCATCAGAGAGGAGGTCATATTTTCCTTGGACCATTCTAGCCAGGAAGTGCGCATTGTGAGAGAGAGGACATCACATACATCAGAGGATGTTGGATTGTAGTATTACTTGGTATCCAGCTTGGAGAGGCTTTTGGAAGCCTAGATCTTCATCTCTATCTTATATCTTGGAGGCATTGTTATCCATACACTCCATTCTCTTATTTGTATTTCATATCTGCTCCATTTCGTATGAGGTCATATATATATTATTAATAAATCAGATCTGAGGTATTTGAGGCTATTTCTTGTGCTATTTGTCTTTCATCTTGTTGAGTATACTACATTGTTACATTGCTATCATTTACTTGCTGCAAACACACAAAGAACCACCATTATAATCCCCAATGCAACCTAAGAGACTAAAATCAGCAAAAAGTTTGACAAAATGCCACAACGAGAAAACCCATAAAAATCAATGAAAAACTCAATGTTCCAATAAGATTGGGTTGGGAACATTACAAAGGTTATACATGAAGTGGAAGAGATTATAGAAGAGAAATTATTTTAATTTAGTGGGAAAACATAAGAAATGTTAAAATACCCAGGTCTTTTGTAACGTGATTTGAATGAGTATCTATGGAGATCTCGGGATCAACCTAGATCATGAATGAATCTCATACTAATAGAATAATCTATTCATCTAAGTTAATTGGATTGATTAATTACAAGGAGAGCTACTCAATTTATAGGATCGAGGAGGCCCAATAAACACCTAAGATTAGCTGGGCAGTTGAAAGAATCTGCATGAGCTTAACTCACATAAGTTGTCATGTGTTTATAAATAGAGACAATCTAAACACACAAACACCCCCCCATAAACGAAATGTAGGGAGGAACAAAGATGGGTCTCGAGAACTAGGCCTGATAAGGTATCCATGTACAAACTCTCATAACTGGAGAAAAGGAGAAAACCCCGTGGGAAAAATCTCCTCTCCAAAAGAGAGAAAAATGTCAGTGTTGAAAATGGCGTTGGAGATGAAACTAAAGAAGATCCCACAGATGCATTGAAAAGCAAGAGTATGAGGCCCACAGAGGTTGAAATCTCCAATCAGGGAGTATGACCAAGCTCTGAAGAAGAGAGCCAAGTAACCTCAAAGAACATGATTGAATTATGAAGTTGAAGAGGATTGGTTGCAGGGGCACAAGAATGGAAAACATTAACAACCATCACACAAATGATTCAAAAAGATAGGTGTTGGTGAGGAACCGGAACAAAGGCTTCAAATAGAAGCAAGCACCATCAACCATCAAAAGATCAATAAGGCATGTGGAGGCTGAAAACTCCAAACATGAAGTATGACCAAAACTCTAAAGAGGAGGGCCAAGAACCCCAAGCTATCAATGCCATCAAAGATCCGTGTAGAAATCCAAATTTCAAACTTCTCTAGCAAAGAGACCGATCCTATGAAATAATTCTTGACTCAGAAATCCTAATGAGGTACTCATGTACAATCAACAAAAACATCATAAAATGAGTTTCATTATGGACATCAATCCATCTCACCGGAGTGCATGGGTCACTATGTTGAACTGAGGAAGCATTGCATACCACCCCCTCACAATGTTGAACTGAGTGGAAAGGATGATGGCAATGGATGTCACAACTTATGACTAAAGTATGGAGTACAAGCTAAAGGAGACAAATATGCAAAACAACCTAAGCAAGAAACAATCCAAAGTTGCGAGCTCCAAGAGACAACGAAACAAGGAAATACTTGGAGACAAATGCCTAGTTACACCCCTAAAACTATCTGTATGAGTGGCATAGAATCCACTATTCAAAGGTGCAGAACGAGAGGTACCATAAATAGTCATCATGGACAACAATCCTTGATATGGGTCATGACAAACAAGTCCATGTTAGGTACCCATTTACAAGTGAGGAATCAATTCTCTTAATTTATCGAGCTCTTGAAAAAACAAGAATCTCA
>ML788483.1:78302-95887 GCA_009831015.1 Picea engelmannii
TGGATGTAGGGCTTAATGCAAGATAGAAATAAATCCTTCACTTCAAGTCTATGAGCTCAATAAAGAGATGACAGTCTTCATAAGCTAAGATAAACTGAAATAAAGTACAGAAAATGAAACATGAATATTTTTGATATTGAAAGTGAAAGGAGACTGTAATTTTATTATGCAATAGGAGTCTATACAGTAACGCAAAAATGTATTCCTAGTTTGAACCCTTGTCTCTTAGAAAAGATAGGCATTTATAACCTTTTACAATTAGTTTTTAAGATCCTAAAAACTTGGATCTGTATCTAAAAATAGCAAATCAAATTAACTAAGACAATCGATTAACAAAGACTAGTGGCTAGGCTAGCATTCGAACTGTCTTCTATATCAAAATTTGACATATGTACTTCATCAGCTTCTGGAATCTATTGTGTCATGAAAAATGGTAAAGGCACCTGTCTTTGTAGCTGGATTTCTTCAATTACTCATAGTCTAAACTTTAGGAGACCGATTTAGCATGTGGTTTTCAAAATCTCCACGAATCTATGATGCTGAGTATTTTCTGACTAAGTAGTTAATCCTTTAATGCTCTGGAACCTCTTTAAATCCTTTGAAAATCGCCCTGCTCCATATTTAGCTTTCAAAAATTATTTTTGTGCTTTCACTAGCTAATTCGCCTTATGATTCGTTGGTTAGCTGGTGAAAGCTCTGCCTTTCACCAGCTAACTGGTTGTAAATTTACCCTTTGCGCTGGTGAAAGCTCTGTCTTGGCCCAAAAAGAACTTTCACCTCCAAAACTGTTGATCTATCAAAAACTCAATGTGTCTTTGTTTTATCTCCTTGCATATTCACAACAACCTGGGTTAGCACTTGCAGATCTGGATGTGACTTCTGTTTTTTCTTCAATTTTCTAATCTTCCTCTTAAGGCATTTTGATAACCACCATAGATGGTATAATCTTTGGTTATTTTCTTCTTTCTCTTCTTGTCCTTGACACTTTCATGAGCCAACTTTTCAAATGCAGCATTTGTTTATGCGAAATTATCAGACAGAGTTTTGTATCTCTCCTTAACTACTCTTTCTAAAACCTCCTGTTGAGCAATCACTTCTTTAAGTTGCTTGATTTTCTATGTTTTATTTGACTTTGTGCTCTTTGATGTTTCACCTTCATCAGTGTGAGTAAAATTCTCACAATCCTATGCAAATTCCATGGAATGTTCAGGGATTTTAATGGCTGGACTTTCATCTTCTTGTTCAGGCTCTATTTCTGAGTCTGTGTATGGTAGATTTAAAATATTTGTTTTCTTTTCTGTGAGCTGCTCTGTAGTAGTTTCAAAATATAACCTTTTCTTTGACCTCTGAGACTTTATACCAGAAATCCTATCTTCTGGTGGTCCTGGAAGAGTTCTCCTCTTCCTCGAGCTGCTTTGAGGAGTTAATTTCCTTTTTCCAGCCCTCTTCTGCTCATTCATGGGCTGAGTTTGGGTTTCAAAGCCTTCCCAAAAAAGAAAATGTTGCCAAGTCCTTCCTCTTTGTCTTAGCTCCTCCAAGATTATCAATTTGATTAGGCCAAAATGACAAAGAGTGTTTTTTATACTTAGAGGTTCAACTCTAATCTTTTTACATACTTTAGTTAAGCTTTTATGCAAGAAGAAAGGTAAATTTAGGAGAGTTTTCCCTGTAAAATGGTCTAAGACCTTGAAATGGTATAGCATTATCTTGTCATACCTGCCTTCTGAGGTTATGTAGAGTTGGATGCCCTTAAACAAGTCCTGCCACTCATCCTCCAAATGAGAAACTGACATGCTTTTCTTCCATGCATCGTTTCTGAATTCTTCCTTAAGATATGCTCTGAAATTGAGGTTCTTGGTTGCTGTTGTTTTGAACCAACTCTGGCCTGATCTAGGTAAGATGGTCACTATAGAAATGGCGGCTTCATCAACTATGATTTTTAAAGACCCGACACAAGATTTATTTCCATCGTATGATTTAGCAAACACTTCAGTTGTTGTTTGATGACATCCGTTCTGTAACTTCTCAACATATCTCATGCAGCATGCGTCTGAGAAGTGTTTTTGCACCTCTGGATGCACTTGTAGAAAGGACAGACTGTGTAACTCTTTCCTTAACAACGAACCACTTTGTTTCCTTTCCATCTGCAATTCGAACCCCAGACAATTTTTCACACAAAAACATTGTAATCTGCTGTTTGAGCCAAGGTTTGGCGCTGGTGAAAACTCTCGGTGTAATGTCCCATTTTTCCTAGGCAGTCGGGATACCATGATGGTTTATACAGTTTCCTGTAAACCATTAAATGGATGAGCTAGGGAAACGATACTGGTAAAGTCACTTTCGAATTATAAAGTGAAAACTTAGGAAAAGTGAGTTTATTATTATTAAACCCCTCTTTGAGGGTATTTCTCTCCAATTAATAATTAAATGAATATTTTAATGGAGAAAAGGACAAGTGAATGAATAAAAGGACGATTGAAGGGGAAAAAGGTATTATCGACTATTCATTTTAAAATTTGAGTTTGGGAGAAGAGCTCGGTGAGAAAATGAGGGTTTCAGCGGGAAACCCATTCGGCACCTCGAATTCGGCAGTGAAACTATCTACCCTAGCCGTGGAATCTTGGATTTGGCAGTGAAACTATCTGCCCAAGCCGTGGAATTGGAGAAGTCATTCAGGGTTCTCATTTGCAGGTATTAGCCATGTGTTTTCGAAGAATTTTATGGGAGACAACTTCATTTTCTGGTCTGAGTAGAAAGAGGGCATAATTCTCTTGGCATGAGTGGAGGTTTTGAGCATTTTCTCATTGAGTTGGACGCATCATCTATTGTTCTTCTGCGTATGGTGAATTGGGGCCGCGTTGCATCTATCCAAGTCGTGGAACCATTGGCTGGGGCATGAGCTTTGCTAGCTATCATTCTTGTTTGCTGATCGTATTCCATTTCCCTTAGCACTAGGCGCATTCCTTCTTGTTGTTGTGTGCTCTCTTTGGTTGTGTGTTGCGTGGAGGCAAGGGACGCATTCCTTCTTGTTGTTGCGTGCTCTCTTTGGTTGTGTGCTGCGTGGAGGCAAGGGACGAAGTGGCAGATGTAGGGGCCTTAGCTGGAGGTTTCTTCTTATGTGAGAAGGGATGGGTATTGCTGAGTGGACGGCCGATACCTCCCCTATCGACTGGTGGTGCGTACTAACCATAGGGGCCGTCCCCTTCCATCAAATCGAGTGGTCAGTTCTGGCCACTTCCACTGCTGTGTGTGTTTGGGTGGTTTAAAGTTACATATTTCAGACTTTGTCCACATTTTGGAAGAGGTATTCCACTCATATTAATTGTAATAAGCTCAGCCATTGAAATTTAATAAAACCAGCCTGAGATTGACTGTTTTTCTCATCAAATATGTGAATGTTTTCATTATAATTTTTTTGGGGTTTTGTTTAATATCCAAACAACACATTTGGAACTTCATTGGGGAGGCATAAGGGGTCAGAAAACCACTAAATGACAAACAAAACCAAGACACATCACGCTGTCCGATCAAATTTTCACCTACAGCCATAAACTCAGAGGCATGCAAACAGTTTGACAAAAGTCCAACATCAAATTCAAGGGGTTTTTCCAATTTTTCCAACTTAGAATATTTCAGTGGTATTAGAGCATGTTCTTGGCCAGCTGTGGGTGACATTGATGACTGAGGAAGGGCTGCAGAACATCACTTATAGGCGCAGGAGGTATAGAAGCGTAGAGGGTAGAGAAGAAGACATGGAGGGCACTCCAGGAAACAATGCAAATCTACCAGAGGACATAGAGGATGGTTTGATCAGAGGGATTATGAAAGCCTTACAGGATATTGAAGAGGGCCAGAGAGAGACCCGAGAGTTCATGGGAAGAATCATAGGTTATGCTCTAGGGAGAAAGCATGGTGAAGAAAGGGGGGAGAGTAGCAAGAGAGGGCAGATGGAAGACGGGGAAAACACACACAGACCTCATGTTGAGGTGATTGCTTCTAGGACCAACCCTCATAACCACCCTCACGACTACAGTGAGATTCCTAGATCTACCATGCCCAAGTTCTTAGGACCACCGGAGACAGGTACAGGAGGGAAGGTAGAGCAGGACGAGCCCTTAGCATCTTATTTCTAGGAGTATAAGGCCATGGATCTAGAATTGAGAGAAGCTATGACTTTTGCCAAGTTTTGTAGCCTCAAGGGGAGAAACATGCCGAGGTTCTTCAACAGGGGTCCCACGCAGAGCTACGAGTTACAACGCACAGTGGGAAAGCTCACTTTACCATAATTCG
Source organism: Picea engelmannii (assembly GCA_009831015.1). NCBI lineage: Eukaryota > Viridiplantae > Streptophyta > Pinopsida > Pinales > Pinaceae > Picea > Picea engelmannii. Next base: position 82,593 of record ML788483.1, read on the forward strand.
ATGGGATGTCGAAGTGCACTGCACAAGCTTGGGTGCAAAAGCTCGACACCTACTTCCAGTTGAACCCCATGGCAGAGACTGATGCCATTAAGTTGGCGACATTGCACTTGGAGGGTGAGGCACAGGACTGGTGGTACCATGGGATGACCACTCTAGGTCATGCCCATATTGTCACCTATGCTGATTTCACAGGTAGACTGGTGCACCGATTTGATAGACGAGATCCCGAGATGTCTTTTAGAGACTTAGCACAGTTGAAACAAACTGGGTCGGCAGATGCATATATATCAGATTTCTAGAGGATATCAGTGATGGTCACCGATATCTCCAAGGCCTGTTTGGTGATGTTGTTCACAGAGGGGCTAACCAAGCCACTTCGAGGATGGGTGAAGGCTTACAAGCCTACTTCACTATAGGATGCAGTTAGCAGGGCTAGAGACTTACATGAGTCCATACCTAAGCCCAAGTTCACCTCAAGACCGAACTTCCCCACGAAGTTCAATGACAGGACACCACCACAGAGGGATGGCACAGGGCAGCAGCAGAGAGACTGGGCAGGACAGCCACAGAGGGATTGGACAAGCATGAATAGGATGGATGATGCTACCAGGTGGGATCTAAGGAGGAGGAAGTTGTGTTTCAGTTGCCAAGAACCATGGGTATCAGGTCACGGGTGTGCAGGCAAGGCCAAGGAACACTACATAGAGGTGTTTTCTAATAGCAGGGATGATGAGGAAGAAGAGGAAAAGGGACAAAAGGAGGATTCGCGGACAACGGAGGTAGAGAAGGCATCGATGGAAACACGAGGGGTTATAGCATCACTCTCTGGTATACCCATATTTCACACCTTCAGGATGAGGGGAGGAGTGCAGGGACATCGAGTGATGGTTTTGGTCGATGGTGGGGAATCCCACAACTTTATAGACTCTTCGTTAGTGGAACGAAAGAGCATTGCCGCTGAGTCTTTTGAGGGTTTCTCAGTCGTCATACCAGGGGAGAACACATTAGACTGCACTGGGTACGTTCCATGGATGACATTGAACCTTGGAAACTACATGATCACCGATGACTTCTACGTGGTAAAGATACCTGACACCAATGTGGTGCTTGGGGTTCAGTGGCTATACTCCCTGGGGAGGTACTCCACTAACTACCAGACTATGGAGATGGATTTCCAGGGTCAGGACGACAAGAGAGTGGTTCTGCAGGGCATGAATACGTATCCTCCTAAGGTCGTAACTGCGAAGAAGATGGAGGCAATGATGAGACGGGATGACATTGCATGAATTGCAGAGTTTCATATCTCAGTATAGAGGTCCAAGGGCAGGGGGGCCAATTGTTTGAGGGAGATACATGACTTGTTTCGGGTGCATAATGTCTTTGGTAATGTACCTTCAGGTAGGCCTCCCGATAGGGGATTCGAGTACATCAGTAAGTTAGAGGAGGGTATTCAAGCAATGATTACCACTCCATATAGGCACCCCAGGGCCTATAGATATGAGTTAGAGAGGCATCTCTAGGAGTGCGGAGTTCGTCGGGGGAATGAGGTGGAGCACACACATTCAGCCGGATCATTACAGCCTTTTCACGATCAGGGGTGGGAAGGTATCCCCAAGGATTTCATCACTAGGTTACTGAAGATGCAAGGGAAGGATTGCATCTATGTCACGGTGGAACAACCCACCAAGCTTGCCCACTTCTCCACCATTCCTTTAGACTACTCAGCAACGCAGGTGATCGAGTTATCTTTTAGGGAGATGTTCCGTTTACATGGGTGGCCTAAAGCCATCGTCAGTGGCAGGGACAAAAGATTCACGAGAAGTTTCTGGTAGGTGTTTTCTAGGTTGGTATGTACCAAGATGACCTCGAGTACTAGTTACCACCCACCGATCGGCGGACAGATTGAGTTTGGGAACACTTGGGCGAAAGTGTATTTGCAGAACTTCATCGCAGGACAACAGAGTGCTTGGGTAATATGGTTACATCTCAGGGAGTATTGTTATCCCACCACCTTTCACATGTCTGTCGGTATGACCCCTTTTCGGGCGCTATACAACTATGAGGTCTTTATTTTTTCAAACATAGCATGCGGCGACTGTAGAGTTCCTCAGGTTCGAGGTTGGTTACAGGACAGCCAGGACATCCTGAGAGCACTGAAGGAGAACCTGAGGGTGGCCCAGAGTCAGCGGAAGATGTATGGGGACAGGTACAGGAGGAAGGGCACTTTTGAGGAGGTTTTTTCACAGGAGTCACCCCATTGGGGTGATGAGGGGCGGGGGGCCACAAGCCCCGAAGAGATCCCGCAGGTTCGAGGGTGGAAATTCCATGATAGGGTAGTTTGGGAGTACTTGGTAAAATGGCAGGGTCTACCTGTGGAGGATGCTACTTGGGAAAACGAATAGGTGTTGCAGTTTCCGGGTTTGAAGTTGCTTGAGGACAAACAAATTTGGGTAGGGAGGACTATAATGTCCCATTTTTCCTAGGCAGTCGGGATACCGTGATGGTTTATACAGTTTCCCGTAAACCATTAGACGGATGAGCTAGGGAAACAATAATGGTAAAGTCACTTTCGAATTATAAAGTGAAAACTTAGGAAAAGTGAGTTTATTATTATTAAACCCCTCTTTGAGGGTATTTCTCTCCAATTAATAATTAAATGAATATTTTCATGGAGAAAAGGACAAGTGAATGAATAAAAGGACGATTGAAGGGGAAAAAGGTATTATCGACTATTCATTTTAAAAATTGAGTTTGGGAGAAGAGCTCAGTGAGCAAACAAGGGTTTCATCCAGAAACCCATTCAGCACCTCGGATTTGGCAGTGAAACTATCTTCCATAGCCGTGGAATCTCGGATTCGGCAGTGAAACTATCCGCCCAAGCCGTGGAATTGGAGAAGCCATTCAGGGTTCTCATTTGCAAGTATTGGTCATGTGTTTTCGAAGCATTTTATGGGAGACAACTTCATTTTCTGGTCCAAGCAGAAAGAGGGCATAATTCTCTTGGCATGAGTGGAAGTTTTGAGCATTTTCTCATTGAGTTGGATGCATCATCTATTGTTCTTCTGTGTATGGTGAATTGGGACCGAGTTGCATCTATCCAAGTCGTGGAACCATTGGCTGGGGCGTGAGATTTGTTGGATATCATTCTTGTCTGCTGATCATATTCCATTTCCCTTAGTGCTGGGCACATTCCTTCTTGTTGTTGCGTGCTCTCTTTGGTTGTGTGCTACATGGAGGCAAGGGACACATTCCTTCTTGTTGCTGCGTGCTCTCTTTGGTTGTGTGCTACGTGGAGGCAAGGGACGAAGTGGCAGCTGTAAGGGCCTTAGCTGGAAGGTTCTTCTTGTGTGAGAAGGGACAAGTATTGTTGAGTGGATGGCTGGTACCTCCCCTATCGACTGGTGGTGCATGCTAACCATAGTGGCCATCCCCTTCCATCAAATCGAGTGGTCAGTTCTGGCCACTTCCATTGTTGTGTGTGTTTGGGTGGTTTAAAGTTCCGTATTTCAGACTTTGTCCACATTTTGGAAGAGGTATTCCACTCATATTAATTGTAATAAGCTCAGCCATTGAAATTTAATAAAACCATCCTGAGATTGACTGTTTTTCTCATCAAATATGTGAATGTTTTCATTATAATTTTTTTGGGGTTTTGTTTAATATCTAAACAACACATTTGGCACTTCATTGGGGAGGCATAAGGGGTCAGAAAACCACTAAATAGCAAACAAAACCAAGACACATCACGCTGTCTGATCAAATTTTCACCTACAGCCATAAACTCAGAGGCATGCAAACTGTTTGACGAAAGTCCAACATCAAATTCAAGGGTTTTTTCCAATTTTTCCAACTTAGAATATTTCACTCGACGTTGTCTTTCAAAAATGAAAACATATCATAAGCCTGTGGATGATGCGTGTTGGGGATATGAGGCATCGATTTGATGTCACCAACCAAGTAGTACCGCTCCTTTACCTGTGATGATGGATTTGAATTCTCCATCTCCAACGCCATTATCTCGTGAAGCATGCATTTCTGAACACGATCCGCTTTGAAATCCGATTTAGACGTGAAAAACTGAATCTTCATCATTATCCGCTTTCACCAGCGCCTTATAATGATTACATGATGTGTGTTGAGCATGTCATCTTTTGATTTTTGAAAATGTGGAGAAAACACACGTGTTCCGTGCTTTTACCAGCTAACGATCCGTGGGGAAATGCTCCTTAACTGTTGAAAATCGTCGCTTTCACCAGCTAATCATCAACTTTGAAACACGCATTAGCTGTTGAAAGTCTTTTCATGAAATTTTAAAGATAAGACCTTTATGGATTGTCTTATTTCTAATATATGAATTAAAAACCTAAGTTTTTCCACTAGAAGAACTTAAAACAAAATGGAGAAAACTACCAATAACCATGCTATCAACCAAAAAATGAAACCATAGTGACTGATTCATTTTGGGAGCTAACATTTGGCTTCAACTGGGATGGACACCTCCCTGTGAGGTGGCCAAGAACCTAGCTAGACTCGGTAGCCTTTATTACAATTTAAAAATTTTGAAAAATAGTTTTGCTTAGTACCATTGGGCATGGATTATTCAAGTGATAGAAACAAAGAAAACATAATTGAAAAGAATATGTACAAGTAGAACAGGGCTTTAAGGAAAAGCCTTATGAAAAATAGGTCTTTAGAAAGCACCCTTTGAAAGGGCCACTTGCTACTTCCTCGCCTGCAAGATTTTGGAGAACAAAGGTATTGTTCTGCTGAACCGCTGTGATGACGAAAGGACCTGTCCAGAGAGCATCAAATTTGTGGTGTTTCCCCTTCTCTTTCCTTGTTGCATCCCATTTTAAGACTAGTTCCCATGTTTTGAAGATATTTGATTTGACTTTTTTGTCGAAGATCTCCTTCATTTTTCCTTGGTGTAATTCTGTCTTTTCCAAAAGCTGTTCTCTATTGATCCGAAATCGGATTCAGAAGCTTGACAGGGCTTGAAAAATGCTCAAAAATGAAAGTGCTTAGAATCTGACGAAACCAACGCCATTGCGTCCGTCTCGTCTTCCAGATTCCGGCGGAATATTTACTTTGTCAAACAGACTCCGTATGCGAAAGTTATCGTGTTTTGATCGGAAGCCCAAACAGGTAAAAAGTCAAAGGTCAACTGGTCAAAAAGTTAACGTTGATGTCATCATGTTGACAGTGCAGGAGATGACGTGGCACTCTCTGGCTGATGGTGATTGGATAGGTTTGCTGACAGGGCAGACATGTGGCAGGCAATTGGACCAGTCAATGGTTGACAAGTGGCATTTGTCCGTCGAATGGGAAAGTGCCACGTGGCCCAGTCATGGGCAGCCACGTGGCACCCAGTCATCAGTCAGAGTGGTAGGTTTCAAAAGTTTTGGGGTCCATGGGTTTTGAACCCATGATCAACCACTAAGCCTAAGCGCCTTCACAATAGTCCTATAACCAATGCGCCCGAATTATTTCATGTTATTAAAACCCATATTATAAAAGTTATTACATAGTATTATGGCGCATAAAGGAGTTATGGGCCAGCGCTTATTCCTTTGGGTTAAGCGCTTGGCCATATGAAGCCATGCGACCATGCAAAGAGGGCGCGTGCCCAACGCTAAGGGGCCAAGCCCGAAATTTAACCATATTATAACTAAAAAGTGGGTTTTTAACCACTTTTTTTGGTTTTAATTAATGTTTAAGCCATTTTTAATGTAATTAACTCATTTTTGGGAGTTATTGGGCATTTTTAGAGCCTAAATTCATCGAGGAAGTTGGAGATGGATAACTAACTTCCCCACTATTTAAACAAGTCCATTTTGAGGCCAAAGGGACAGATTTTGAGAGCATTCAGAGCAGAGATGCTGGGGAGAAACCAAGCCAAAGCCAATTGGAGGCAGAGAAGCCGTTGAGGAGGAGATGTTGTTGGACCATTTCTGAGAGCTCCAGATGTCTGTTTCACGTGCCATTTTTTGTGCATGGTTCTAGAGATTCGGGTGAACATGACCAGATCAGTCTTGTAGCCATTCGACATGGCAAGGATGTACTATTGAGATTTCAAATAGAAATAAAGAAGCCTCCCCCATAGAGAAAAGGCCCGGAGACGTAGGCAAAGTTGTGTCGAACTCCGTTATCAACCTGTGTATTATGGTTTGTTGTCTTTCATTGCATTTCAGATCTGCATATATTTATATGGCTATATAATTCTTTTTATTTTCTCGTTCTTTCACTAAGTTTCTCAATGGTTAATCAATACATGCAAATAAAAACTCAACCATAAGTCATTCGAAAAATCCTGACGGATCATCTATCTTGCTATAACTCTACCAAATTATGAATTCTCCAAGTTCTTGCAGTTGTAGTGAACAATTTTCCTGAACCTTATTTTCTTATCTTACACTTTTGTAAATCGAAAGTAACTTTATGACCTTGGTCACACATTTGACTCACACTTAAAAGATTATGTTTCATATATTCTACTAGTAGAACATTTTCTGCCTTTTCATTCTTGTTCCCAATTCGGGCTGTGTCTTTTCCAATGATTTTGGATGAATCATCATTTCCAAAGAAGACTGATCCATCTCTTTCCTCTCATAATGTAAGAAACTTGTCTCTATCACCTGTCATGTGTTTTGAACATCCACTGTCAACATACCAACCATGTTTCTTCTGTTTATCTTGTAGAGCGACTGTGCATTATTCATTACTATATTGATCTTGCTTTCTTATCCATGTCATTTTCTGAGATTCTTGTTTGTGACTCTGTTGAGGTTCTTTAGGAGAGATCATCATTCTACAATTTTTGGCCATGTGTCCAAAATTGTTACATTTGTAACATTCCACTTCAATGCTCAAGGATTCAAACCTGTTGTAACTTATTCTCTATGTTTCACTAGGTATTCTTGAATAACTCCTTTGTATATGGCTCTCAAAGTAGTTATTGTTCCTATTGTTAGCTTTGCAATTTACAACTTTATTTCCAAAATTATTACAAGCATAACATAAACCAAAAAATATAGTTTGATACCTGGTAGTTGAAGATCATATGAAAGGAGGTGCTCTTATGAATCCTTCTTCTTGAGGCCTGTCTATCTGTTGTTGATTCTGAAATCTGAATCTTCTCGGTGGAGGAGTGTCCTTGTAATCTTCCTTGTATATATTTTTATCCCCTTTGATTGTTTCTGCATAACTTTTTGGATTTGTTTCTTGCTTTGTTGTTTTGGAACTTGATCCCTTTTCTGTTTGATTGTATCCAAGTCCAGACTTGTCAAGATAAAATTTTTGACTACTAATAATGTCATCCAAAACTTTTGAGTTATTCTGCATATTTTTCTTTTGAATATCCTTTCTTAGTGTGACAATCTATGCTTCCAGGTTTCCAATGATCCCGTCCTTTCCTTCTAGCTGTTCTTTGAGTGTTTCTTCAATTCTTTTATCTTCTTCTATTTGAACCTTCAATTTTGTAATCATTTGTTCTAATTCTTGAGTGTCTTTTTTTTATCTAGTTATGCTTGTAGTTTCTTGTTTTTCTTCTGTTCTCTTTTGATAACTTCTATGGCACTCATTAATTCTTCTCGGAAGTCAACTTCTGCCTCTTCAATTTCTTCTTCATATGCTTCTTCATATTCTTCTTCGGAGTCTTATTTATCAGAGTCTTCTACTGCCATGAATAGAACTCTCCATGTTTCACTGTCACTGACTTCATCTTCATCTGATGATGAAATGTCTTCTTTGGTGAAAAAGTTTTTCTTGAAAACTTTCTTTGTAGTTCTTTTAAATTTATATGTTTGTCTTCCTTTTGAGTAACCTTAATCATTTCTCTTTTTCTTATGAGGACATTTGTTATCAAAATGACCAATACCATCACAATTAAAACAAATTAAAGGAAGCTTATCTCTGTACCTACCGTTGGTTCCCTTGTTCAGTCTTTTGACAAAGTTGGCCACTTCTTCATCATCTTATGAGACGTCGTTGTTGCTATTATATTCTTCTTGTTCTTTTTTCTTTTGCTTTGACCTTTTGGATGCTTTGAAAGATGTTTCTTTTACATCTGGATTTTCCTTTTCAGTTCTCATCTCATATGCTGTGAAGATTCCATGCAGTTCATCCATGCTTATTGAGCATAGATCTGATATTTCTTCTAGCGTTGATATCTTAGGGTTGAATCTCATAGGAAGAGATCTTAGTACCTTTTGAACAATTACAGATTCTTCGATTTCTTCTCCCAATCCTATGATTGCATTCGTTGTTTCATCGACTCGTAAGAAGTAGGCTGGTATATCTTCATCTTCCTTCATTTTTAGTTGTTCGAACTGACCTCTGTAAGTTTGAAGCTTTGTTGTTTTGACTTTTGAATCTCCTTCATAAATATTTTGAAGCTTGTCCCAAATCTTTTTAGCAGATTTACAATGTGCAGCTTTGGTGAATACCGTATCACTGAGACCATTCAAAAGTGAATTTATGGCTTTGGAATTATTCTCATCGAGTTTCATTTCTTTGTCACTTGTTGGTGGAACTGTTGGTGTTGTGTATCCATCTACAATTGATTGCCAAACTTGAAATCCCTGTGCATGTATATATGCCTTCATCCTTATGCTCCAAAAAACATACTTCTGTCTATCAAACTGTGGTATTCCATTTTTATATGAGTTGATACTCTCCATGATCTACCTTTCAGTGGTTACACTGATTTATGAAGGAACCTTCTCTGATACCAATTGTTGGATTACTTAGAAATCACCATCAAAATAATTTATCCTTCCTTGCATTTCAGCCTTCTTTTCTTCACTTTCCTCAGAATTTCGGCTTAGATATCATTTGTATACCTCAGACACCTATAGATATTCAATATTCTCAAGTGTGTTTCAAATGAGAGAGCCTTGCCTCTTATTTATACTTTCCAAGTAGCTTCCTTAAAAACATCTTCTATGTCACTTGGCCCCACTTTCCTTATTTTAGGGTTGGGTCCACTTCTAATTTCTCCATTAAAATTATTATTGAAATAATTTATTTTGTATTCACTTTGAATTATAATACACTTATCACTTCACTTTATTATTTATCTTTTAAAATCTCTTAAACCACTTTGATTACTTTGACCTTTTGGGGCTTCTAGATGACATATGAGGGTCCTCCAACTTCGTAAGGCCATAACTCTCAAACCGTAAGGAGTTATGTGACGTTCTACATACCACCAAAAATGGCATGACATGTACTATCCATATAGAATAGTATTATCTTAAAATATATCATAACTCATACCATTATCCATCAAACAAACTTGGGTCCATTACCCAAACTTGGGGTCTCCAACTTCTCATGGCCATAACTCTCTAACCGTGAGGAATTATGTGACGTTCCACATACCACCGGAAATGTCATGACAAGAACTATCCATCTAGGTATTTTACCTGACAAATTCACTTTCCTTCATTTCATTATTCCACAATTAAGCATGGGTTCTCTTACTCCACAAAGCATCTTTTCGTGAGGGCTTTCACCATAAGGGGACCACTTTGGAGTTCATCCATATTTACTTCTTATCAACCATGACAAAAAAATAACGAGTCATATTTACATCAAACACTATTGGGTCCATTACCCAAACCTTTGTGCTACGGGTCTTTCTTCAAGGGTTGACATCAATGACAACCAACCTTAATCAACACTAATAACGAGGTCAAAAGCAAGGAATCATCTTTCTTTACATCTAACAACTAGGTCAGAAGCAAGGAATACATACAATGTCTTTCTTTACGTCTAACAACGAGGTTAGAAGCAATGACTCATCTTGCTTTACATCTAACAACGAGGTCAGAAGCAAGGAACACACACTGTCTTTCTTTACGTCCAACAATGAGGTCAGAAGCAATGACTCATCTTGCTTTACGTCTAATAGCGAAGTCAAAAGCAAGGAACATACAACGTCTTGCTTTACGTCTAATAGCGAGGTCAGAAGAAAAGACTCATCTTTCTTTACGTCTAACGGCGAGGTCAGAAGCAATGAATATATATATATATTCCCCCTTTCAGGGAGGGTCCTTTCGGACTATACCAAGCTTATGTCGAAAGTGTTCAAACTTTACATGAGATAGAAGTTTGGTCAACACATCAGCAACTTGTTCATCCATGCTAATGTACTGGAGCTTCAAGGTTCCTCTCTATACCATGTCGCGGATGAAATGATAGCAGATCTCCATGTGCTTTGACCTGTCATGGAATACAAGATTCTCTGTCATCTTTATGTAGCTCTGGTTGTCACATAGAATCACAGTTTCTCTCATCTCCAAGTCAAATAGGCCAGTCAACAACTTTCGAAGCCATATAGCTTCACAGCTAGTAGAACATGCAGCAATATACTCTGCTTCCACTTTGCTGAGAGCAATACTGAATTGCTTCCTACTCTGCCACGAGATCATGGTTGATCCCAAACTAAAACAACATCCGGAAGTGATTTTTCTGTCAGCAACGCTTCCTACCCAATCTGAATCAGTGTATCCTCTCAATGTGAAGTTATGATCTCTATCATAGTTGAGACCATAATCCATTGTACATTTAAGGTACCTCATCACACGTTTTGCAGCCATTAGGTGAATACGTCTGGGCTCTACCAGAAACTAACTCAAGGTGTTCACTGCAAAACAAATGTCTGGTCTGGTTTTCGTCAGGTACATCAGTGATCCAATAATCTGTCTGTACAGTGTGGCATCTATCAAGTCTGACGAAGTATCGACCAACAACTTCAGCTTCGTTTCCATGGGTGTATTCATGGACTTACATTCTAGCATGTCGAATCTCTTTATGATTTTGACTGTGTTTAAGGAAGATCCTTTCTGGACTCTGCCTTACCTCAAGACCTAAGAAGTAATGCATTAGGCCAAGGTCCTTCATTTCAAATTCCGCGGCAAGTCTCTTTTTACATTCAGCGATGAACTTTTCTTCTCTAGTTAAGAATAAGTCATCCAAATATAGCAGTAAGATTACTAGCTCATTATCCATAATTTTGAAGTAGATATTTGAGTCTTATTTACTCTTGGTAAAGCCTAATCTTGTCAAGAAACTGTCTATACGGCCATACCAAGCTCTGGGAGCTTGCTTCAATTCGTATAAGGCTTTCTTCAATCTATAGACATGAGACTTCCTGTCTTCAACCTCAAATCCTTTGGGTTTCTTTATATACACTTCCTCTTCGGTGACATCGTTTATGAACGCTGTCTTCACGTCCATCTAGTGCAGTTTCCACTTCATCTTAGCTGCAAGAGCTATGATGGTCCTGATCGAAGTGTATCTGGCTACAGGAGAGAATGTCTCTTCATAGTCAATGCCTTCCTTTTGGGAAAAGCCACGAGTGAAAATTCTTGCTTTATACTTCTCAATACTTCCATTATCAACATGTTTTATTTTGAAGAGCCATGTGTAGGATACCCCATCTTTATTCTTTGATCTGGGAACTAGTTCCCATACTTCGTTATTCATAATGGATTGGTATTCCTTTGTCATGGAATCTGCCCATTCTTTTCTCTGAATGGATTCTTCAGATCAGGTAGGCTCTTCATCTAGGAGATCACATATCAAAGCCATGTAATTGGAGAATGGCTTTGGTCTTTTCACCTATCTCAAGGTTCCTTCTGGAACAACATACTTCTCTCCATCTTGAATAATCTCTCTTGCCCAAGCAGGCTTTCTTTTATGGGAGAAGGTCATTTGAGGAGGTTCTTGAACTTCTACTATATCATGGTCTTCTAGAAGTTCCTCATCAGGGGAAGTTACGACTTCCTTCACTGGTTCTGCAGCTCTGGGAACCTCCCTCATTGATTCTGCAATCCTGGGATTTACAAATTCCTCTTCATATACTTTTTCAAGCTAGCATCTTCTTGATTTCTTAAGTGATGCTTCTTCATCAATGGTCACGTCCCTGCTGATCTCAATGTGGTGGTGACCTGGTATGTAGATTCTGAAGGCCTTGGAGACCCCACAAATATTCCCTTCTTTCCTGAAGGGTTCAACTTTAGTGAAAAAGTTTTTCTTGAAAAATTTCTTTTGTAGTTCTTTTACCTTTATATGTTTGTCTTCCTTTTGTGTAACCTTAATCATTTCTCTTTTTCTTATGAGGACATTTGTTATAAAAATGACCAATACCATCACAATTAAAACAAATTAAAGGAAGCTTACCTCTGTACCTACCGTTGGTTCCCTTGTTCAGTATTTTGACGAAGTTGACCACTTCTTCATCATCTTATGAGACGTCGCTGTTGTTGCTATATTCTTCTTGTTCTTTTTTCTTTTGCTTTGATATTTTGGATTCTTTGAAAGCTGCTTCTTTTACATCTGGATTTTCCTATTCAGTTCTCATCTCATATGCTGTGAATATTCCATGCAGTTCATCCATTCTTATTGAGTTTAGATCCAATCTTTCTTCTAGTGCTAATATCTTAGGGTTGAATCTCAAAGGAAGAGATCTTAGTACCTTTTGAACAATTATAGATTCTTCGATTTCTTCTCCCAATCATATGATTGCATTCACTATTTCATCGACTCGTAAGAAGTAGGTTGGGATATCTTCATCTTCCTTCATTTTTAGTTGTTCGAACTGACCTCTGTAAGTTTGAAGCTTTGTTGTTTTGACTTTTGAAACTCCTTCATAAATATTTCGAAGCTTGTCCCAAATCTTTTTAGCAGATTTACAATGTGCAACTTTGGTGAATACCGTATCACTGAGACCATTCAAAAGTGAATTTATGGCTTTGGAATTATTCTCATCGATTTTCACTGCTTTGTCACTTGTTGGTGGAACTGTTGGTGCTGTGTATCCATCTACAATTGATTGCCAAACTTGAAATCCCTGTGCCTGTATATATGTCTTCATCCTTATGCTCCAAAAAACATACTTCTGTCTATCAAACTGTGGTATTCCATTTTTATATGAGTTGATACTCTCCATGATTTACCTTTCAGTGGTTAAACTGATTTCTGAAGGAACCTTCTCTGATACCAATTGTTGGATTACTTAGAAAGCACCATCAAAAGAATTTGTCCTTCCTTGCATTTCAGCCTTCTTTTCTTCACTTTCCTCATAATTTCGGCTTAGATATCATTTGTATACCTCATACACCTATAGATATTCAATATTCTCAAGTTTGTTTCAAATGAGAGAGCCTTGCCTCTTATTTATACTTTCCAAGTAGCTTCCTTAAAAACATCTTCTATGTCACTTGGCCCCACTTTCCTTATTTTAGGGTTGGGTCCACTTCTAATTTCTCCATTAAAATTATTATTGAAAT
>ML788483.1:106478-138373 GCA_009831015.1 Picea engelmannii
CAGAAGAAACTAAAAGATCCATTATCAAAGCAATAAAAACATAACAACCAGTTTATATATATATATATATTAAACAGTTTGGACAGATGCGAAACACCAAATCCTCGCGAGCTTAACGACTGGTTCGGCAGACGCAACCCCATGAATCCTTAGGAGCTTAATGAGGGCTGAGGCTCGACGACGCTTCAATGGTGTGTAGTGGTGACGGTTCGACAGACACGACCCCACGAATCCTTCTCATCAATTATTTGTTGAGTATGCTATTACGGCTACGAAACCCACTATTGAACAATCAATTGGTCTCTGTTTTGTTTTTACTGTTGTTCTCGTTCTACACCTTAAGAACTTGATTTTTTCTTCAGCAGACTAAACTTGACTCTAATTCAGATTTCCTTTGACTTGAGCCAATTACTCTTTGCGTATTTATTTGAATGAAAATAGGAAGGATTTTAATTTTTTTTAAATGTCGCAGCTCTTCCGTTTTTCTTCCTCCACAAATTATAATCGACTTGTACTTCAATTAATAAACCCTTGATGTAATTAGTTGTTTGACCAGAGGATTCATGCTTCTCTTTACTGGTGGAACTCTACAGCAAGCGATTTTATTTTCTATATGGTGGCTTATGGTGGTCTCTTTTGGCAGTTGTTACAACGACGATTTCTTGACGACAACAATGAATTTATAATCGGGGAATATTTGATAACCTTAGAATTCTGCTTTGACTTCTGTGTTTCTTCAAACTGCTGCGGAGTAATTTTTCTTTAATATAATTCTTAATTTAAAGACGGCCAAAAGCCAATGATGGTCAAGGACCAAGGGATCATATAAACTCTGAATATTTGAGTGGCCAAAGATCGGGCCAGACAAAATATGATAAGGAAAATGGCCAAGGGTCGGATCAGCGTAAACATAAGTGTTCGAGATCAAGGTTTTAATACCACTGTGATAATTATAAGAATATTCAATTTAATTAAGATAGAATAAGGTAATCCATTTAGGATGAAATAATATTATATTGAGTAAAATGTATAAGAATGAGATATTATTGATTACAATGATAATGTGGGCCATATATACCCACACATGGGTGCCATTTTCATTAATAGAAACGCATTTTGGATAAGACATGTATTTTCATTATGATGTATTAATTATTATTATTTAACGATTATTTATTTATATCTATATATTTTATATATTTGTGTTCGTTACATTAACAATCCAACCCATAGAATTCTAACAATTGTATAGGAAATAAACAAAAGATCTAACCCATAGAATTCTAACAATTGTATAGGAAATAAACAAAAGAAACCTGTGGATGATATCTTCCTAACCCATGCATAAAGAGCACTTGAGGTTAGTATTCCTCTTTTTTAATATTTTTTGGTGGTTTGCCAATCCATTAACAAGAAACATTTATTTCTTCTTTGAGTCTCCATATTTCTTTAAATGCACTTTCTTCCACCATCTAAAACAAAGATTGATTAGCTTCCAGAATAGTTTTGCTTTGATCACTCTATTCAACAATTTTGGATTTTTTTTTTTATACCAAGTCCTTTTGAGAGTTCTTAGAATATTTTCCCAAGATACTAAGGAGAACTTTCTCCCTTCACTTTTTCCTCTTGCTCCACAATAACTCCATCTCAATCTCTTTTAATATTGTCCTTAACGTCATTATGATAGTGAATTGAAAAATCAAAAGTGCACTAGTCACTGAGTTTATTAGTTTGCAAGGTCAACCATTTTGAATTCCAAACATGAAATCCAAACTTCCAATGTTTTCTTCAACTTCCCTCTTATGTTTTGCCAGTATGATTTTCTAATGGGCTTGAAACTCATTGGAATTCCAAAGTAAGGGAACAAGTTTACTTCTTCCACAAAAAATCCTAGAATTCTAGCAATCTTTTTCCAAAACCTGTTTTCGAGAATTTATATTATTATTTTGTGTTTATTTTTACTCACTTTTCCACTTTAAGTAAGAATATACATATCTATTTTTTTTTCAAACTTTGGATCATAGTTCCTCCCAGTAAAAAGTTCTGATTCCAAACTATGATAAATTTAGGGTTTTGGTACATATTACCATTTCAATTATGGAAATACTCCTTGAGTTTCTCTTTCTTTCTAATTTCTATATGGTAATTTCTTATAACTCAACAACATAAACTAAATGCCAATAATTTACTAACCCAAAAATTATTGTTGTTGTAATAATTTTAGAAATTATGCAAATAAGTCACAACTGAGTTATTTAACTAAATTTGCACATCATAAGCTAAAAGAAACCAAGCACATAAAAATAGATAACTCCAGAAATAACCTAGAAATCCCAGTGTGGGGAAAACTAACAAAGAGGGGCTTTTATTGGGCTTTCAAGAGAAATATTACAACAACAAAAAATCAGATATTTCTTACAAAAATTTCTCAGCAAGTTTTCCTCTCCTTCCTCAACGAAATCATCCTAACTAATAGTTGTACAACCCAAATCCTTTTGTCCATGTACGACCTACGTACGACCCAGGTATGACCTGTACAAACTAGGCCATGTGAGACGACTCAGTTTGTTGGCTAGTACGACCTGTGTACGACCCTGGATGGCTGAGTGAACTCAACCCTAGTTCGGCCTCTTCCTCCCTACTTAATGTGGCCTGGAACCGACCCTCGAAATTTTTTTGTAAGTGTCCTTGAGTTTGGCCTCTCTGTTGCACAATATGACCCAAGTACGACCTCCACTGGTTGTCCAAGTCTAGCCTAAAACTCACCCTCTCCAAGTTGCTCGCCCTCTTTCTTTCTCTTTCATAAGTGCCCTCTTCCTCTTCTCACAAATGAGAATTGTGTATCCCTTTCACCCTCATCCCTTCTATTTATCTCTCTAATTCACTTTTTCTGGAAGCTTCTAGAAGCCTCCAAAAATTCACTTTAGTGAATTATTAATTTCTGAAAAGTGATTTTTTCACAAATCTGAAAAAAAAAGTCATTTAAGTGACTTTTCAATTTTTCCTAAGTTAAAACTTAGGACAAAATAATAAAGTTGATCTAGGTATTTAATTGTGTCCATCAACTAGCCTTCGACACATAGGCTTAGCTGAGACACCTTCTAAGCTACAAAAATTAACGCTATAAAGGCACTCAAACAAAATAATGTAAAGATAAGGTAAGAGTAGATAACCTTGCCTTATTCCTCTAGAAGCCTTAAAAAATTAAAGATCTACCATTCAATATAGGGACTATCTAAGGGGAAGAAAATATAGTGGTTTTCCCACATAATTCAATTCATTTGGAAACCAAACGTTTTAACACCTTTTCTAGGAATTTGTTATTTACCCAATTGAAGGTATTGGCTTATGCTTGAAGTTTCCATGGAGGGCTTCCTGAACTAATTTAATCATGTTTTGAAATTGTTGTTCTAGGGATGAAATGCCCCTATTTTTTTTTTAAATCAGTCCATGCATGGTTGTGTTAAGTATATCAATCGACAACGTAAAAAATTATAGGAAGTATGACATGACCTTGAATCTAGCAAAGGAGGACATGTTCTTTCCATTAGGGTCTATTATCACAGGATTTGGCACTTGTGCAAAGCCCTCACAAGATGTTAAACTTGCATAACAATTGGAAGTAGATGCCACTGTCACTTAGGAAAGTACTTCCCTTGTTTTAGTGAAGGATGGGTCCAACGCAAGGGAGGCTTCCCTGATGACCTCAAGGGATCCAATAGAAATATTATCCAAGCCTATGCCCCCCTATCTTGGTCACCTCAAAAGGATAGGCTAGGTCTGGGGAAATGTGGAAGGGTAAGAAGAGTTTGGACAAGGTAATTGGTTGACGTGTGTAGCACAAATTTACCAATGCATATAATGAAAATTACCAAGTCTAACACGTGAATAATCACCTTTAGAACACTATCTATGATGAAATAAGGTTGTTGTAGCAAAATTACAACAGTAAACAATGATTATACCATCCAAAAATGTTTTATAAAAACAACAATAAATCAACCATAAAAAATGTCAATAAAATCTTAAAATATAGCCCTCAATAAGTAGAATAAGATCCAAGTGTTCAAAATAATTTTAACCTTATTAAGCAACAATATTAAGTAAGTATTCAACAATCCAATCAATCCCTAATGGTTGTAGCAAACATTTATAATAACAACAATAATTTTTTTTAGATTGTTAAATGTTGGAATTGCATACGCATGAAAACACCATGCAAAACCTAATCTACTAAAGCATTTTCAAAGGAGGATTTTAAGAGATATGTATCACTTGCAAATACTAGACTAGTGTCATTTTGCAAATTATATGACCAAGAAGAGATGATAATTTGAAACCATAGGACTAAAGCCTTATATGCATGCGATCAAACTCAAAAGACAAACCCTAGAGTTTATGGCCTTATAAACCCTAGGTGTTGTATCCTTCTTATATGACATCTAACTTGAATATTAAAGTGAACTAGGTCAAAGTCTAAGGTTTATGGCCATTTAAATCCTAGATCTTGAGCTAGCCAAGTTAAATCCCTAGGGGGATAAAGACTTTTAATCCCTAGAACTAGGTCTTAGATTCTTCAACAAACAAGATGAATGAAATGGGGAGGGGGATAAGACTTATAATACCTCCTAGGGTTTCAATCAAGAACAAGGTAACATGCAACAAATTTCAATATAACATTCACCAAAATATGCCATGAACAAACATTTAAACTTGACATAAGAAACTTACTTCAACCAATTCAAAATGTATGAAGAAACCCTAGCTCAAGGTCATCCACCAAAATTAAGACAAAGCATCCACAAAGTTCTCCTTTCAAAGGTGTGCACTAGTTCTCCATTGAAAAAGATAAAATAAGAGAG
This sequence comes from Picea engelmannii, assembly GCA_009831015.1. Lineage (NCBI taxonomy): Eukaryota > Viridiplantae > Streptophyta > Pinopsida > Pinales > Pinaceae > Picea > Picea engelmannii. Next base: position 111,341 of record ML788483.1, read on the forward strand.
CAATAGAAGTGATATGTCATAAGTGATGAGTTATGATTTGGAATTGAGGTAGTGGTAGCTTATATATATATATATATATATATATATATATACGAGGCAACCCTAGTGTTATAACCCCTCAAAGTACATGCAATCCATGATACAAGTGAGATAGGTCTAGGTCGACCCCTCAAATAGCTTCAAACAATGAATAATCATGCTAATACACCATCATAATGTCCTCGTAGGTCACACGTGTGGTGACCTCATGCTCCAAGAGGGTGTGTGAATCCTCCAAAGGCCACATCTCATCCTTCAAGAGGTGCAAATCAATGTGAAGGTGACACCTCTTCATCAAAGGTCATGCCTCATCATCAAGGAACCCCATCTCATCATCAAAGTGGTGCCCCAATGGTAAGCAATCCCCAATCATCATGAAGTGATCATAGCACATGACATCATCCTCAATATGCTCAACGTCCAAGGTGAGAAGGTTAACGTCCAAGGTGCAATGAACATGCATCACCTCTTTGAGTGGTGTCCAAACATTACCAAGTGCAACGTCCTTCATTAGATGTTGAATAAGGTGTGGGGTGCATTGTCCAAGGTGTTGGCTTCCATCCCATTTTCCTACCATCATGACCATATCTATTAAATGAGAGCTCATTTGTCCATAATTGAGGGTCAAGGAGGTGTGAGAGGGTGTATCTGAATGGGGTCAATCACCAGGTGACCCAATGCTCTGCATCACAGCTATTATATCATGCATAAAGGGCACAACGTCCTGGGTGAAATCACAAGGATGTCCTCCAAGTAACCATGTCAAGTACACCAAGTCAATCAAAGTCATAGAATCAAGTAAAACCAACAATCACAAGGAGAAATAGTCCTTAGAATCATACAAAGTAAGCCACCTATTAACACAAAATCCAAAATGAACAACTTTCTATGGGAACCCCCTTCAAACTTCACACAAGCTCAAGAATTTATGCAATTTCGAAAGTTTAGGTATGTAAGGACAATCAAAATAACCTCTTAGGTGTGCTAGTACCCAAGTAGAGAATTATTTTCTGGAAGAACCCATAAGAGATATGTAATGAATTTGAGGTGGTCATGGGGTTTACTTGTTAAAATGGGGTCATTAACATCCAAGACAATGGCATTAGTATAAAAGGATGAAAACAAAATGAACCGAATGGAATCCAACATAAGTAGTTTGATGTAAGAGGGGTTGAGGAATCTAACCATCACACCTTTTCACCTTAATTGGAAATGCATATTTACATGTAGAGAAATGACTAACTAGGAACTTGAAACTAACCAAAAATACTATAGCCACTTCTAGATATTTTATACTAATTGGAAACCTTAGAGGATTAGTATGAAAGGATGAAAACAAACTGAATTGAATGGAATCCGACATAAGCAATTTTATGTAGTTGGGGTCAAGGAATTTAACAATCACACCGTATCACGTTCATTGGAAATGCATGTTGAGTGACATATGGGCTAATATAGTCCAAGCAAAAGGTAGGTATGATGACAAAGCCAAATTCCTTGCATTTGTAATACTTATTTTTCAACAAATGAATATGATATTCAAGGCCTTTAAAAATATCTAGAAATACACGTTGATTAACCTCTTTCCCTTATACCATCTTTTGCACTTCCGCTTCAATTATTCCCCAATATTTCTATAATTATCCATCTTCGTAGTGCATGTAAAAATATTTCATCGACAAGATTCATGGTGAAGCAATCCTCAATATTGTTTCTAATAAGATTCAAACATCAATCATTACAAAATTGTGTTTCCATTCTTGCTATCAAACTCTAAAGTTGTTAGGATTCCTCTTGTAGTTGTGTATTTCATCATTGATTTGGAACATGGCCCTTGATTGTACGAGGGACACGAATGATTAAAAATCAATTCTGGGTGGCAAGAATTTGTAGGAAACCACTTAAATCTTACTTACTTGGGTGGAAAGAATTCACAATTGTATGATCAACTTACTAGTTCATGATCACACTGACTTTAAAGTTTCCAAGAAGTATAACTTTGGTGTGCTAGAAAGATTAACTACCATTTTTTTTACTATCATAAGACATTGATCTAGGCCACAATGATTTTAGAGGTTCTCTAGTGATCATCCCACCATCAATCCATATAAATCACCACAAAGGTGGCATGGAATATGCAATTGATGGCTAATTTTAGTACACACAAGATGACCAATTATTATGATATTTATGTTATCTTGAATTACCCCTCTAACATATTTTATTCTAATTGAAATACTATAATATTATAGGAGAGTTATAAAGGTGTATCAACCATAGTTGGAGAGTGCTACTTGTTTTACAAAATTCTTTTGGACTTCTTTATTCTCTATCACCCTCTATACATACCTAACCGACTTAAAAGGATGAAATACAACATAATCTAGTGCTTAGAATGGCCAAAATTTACAATTTCAATCTAAAAAGATAATAATATGTGAACACACTCCTATTATGGAAGACTTTGTACCATAAACAATACAATACCTTTAACCACTATTGAATACATTAAGTGAAGATATAACTCAAAACCTTTGAAAATTCTTCAAGATTGTGGTGCAACTAAGAGCTTGCTTCTCCAAAAACTTAGTGTCCATCTTCTTCCTATAAGTTAGTGATTCTAGTCTCTAGAATTTCCTTCATCCCCTCATGGATACTTGAAGGGGATCTATACTAACTTATTTTATTTATTGGGTTGTTGGGGGAGCGTGATTCTAAGCTCCCTATTATCTACACACAAATATTGATTGTAGTCTCTTGGTGATTTCATTGAAACTTGAGCACCGTGACCTACACACACAAATCGTACACGTTGTTGGAATTCAAGCATATTTCCACATTGGTAAACTCCCCAATTTGGTTCACCGACTTGCTTATGCTTGACTTGATTTCTTTTTTCCATCTCATGAGATTCTCACTACTCTTTTGATGATCTGACATCTCTCTTTTGAGGTGGTTCACTTCTTTCGTGGCTCTACACCTTCCATCTGTCTTGCATGGAAATCAAAAGTTCCTCTACTTTCCTTAACTTTCCATGCTTGTGTTGTTGCTCTAGCTTTCTTCTAATAATAGGTTTCTTTCCTTTGTGCCATCATGATTGTGTTATTGTAGTTATCCCTTCTACCAAATTTACTCTTGTATTTTCCAATGAGTTTATGTTCTTGTAGTCTCATACTACATGCTTAAAATCCATGGTCTAATTGTTTTATAATTTATCTTGGAAAGTGCACTATCATATCCATTGTTATGTTAGAGGGTGACACATTGTTACTCATAATGTTGATTTAGTAATTTTGAATATCCCACATAGGATATAAGTATGCCAACCATCTTTTCTAATGTTAGTCCCAGGTAGAGTGTTGTTACCTCAACCCAATTATTGGTATCTATCCAAACACCACACAAGTTGTTTAACACTCGATCCCACCTAGGTTCATAATGAACCCCTAATCTTGACTCCACCCTAGAATCACTTTCATTGCCTCGTCAAAAAATGATGCATAGGGAAACTACCTCCATATGTATTTAGACTATCTTTGTGCTATGTGGCTTCCATAGTTTCTTGAGCCTTTGTTCTCCATAATGGTTGCAAAGTTCCACTTTGCCACACATGTTACCTCTTTTAGGGCGTAGTATTGGATCTCCTTTACAAGCTTCAGTTTACATCTTATTGTTTTGCTAAGCAAAGAGATCGCCAACAATTTTTTTCTCTCTTCACACTTGTTCTTTCCTTCAAAGATTTTCCTATTTTGGATGCTCAATATTTTCCACCACATGTAACTTGGGATGAACTCTCAAGTCTTAGCTAAAGATGTATTGTTTGCAATCCTTGTATATTTTATCTTCTAGAGATGGAAGATTTCTTCCCAACAATTAAGAATCAAGTATTGAGTTAAAATTGTTATCATTAATTGTAACAAACAAACTTGTTTGAAAATTATAAGAATATCCAATTTAAGTAGGATAGAGTAAGGTGACCCATTTAGGCTGAAATAATATTATGTTGAGTAAAATGTATAAGAATGAGATATGATTGATTACAATGACAATGCAAACCATATATACCCATGCAGGGGTGCCCTTTTCATTAATAGACACGTCTTTTGGATAAGACATGTCTTCTCATTATGATGTATTAATTATTATTATTTAATGATTATTTATTTATATCTATATATTTTATATATTTATGTTCGTTACATAGCCTCCCCCTTTAGAAATGCTTTGTCCTCAAAGCATGTTTATGGAGAGGCTTACATCTTTGCTCTGGCTCGCATTGCCTTCGCATGATTCTTTGTTTTTGGTGTGGTCAGAATTGACGATACGAGACGATATGAATGACAAAGAGTTTAACATAACTGTCGAATTGTGAAAGGATCAAACCATCCTACTTCAATCTTTTGTGGAACATTGCTCTTCCACGATGAATGGTTATTATGAGACAGAATTGTGCTAGTATCAATATTTTTCGGATGATGAGTTAGTCGTTCCCGTCCTGAATTACATTGATATTCTGACTGGTTAAGATATCTACTCGTATGATTTGGATGTCGATAAGGATTTCTTATAACATGATTTTTCTTTATCATACATGTAGCGTTTTCTTCGTTTAACTTCAATATATGATTTTCCGCATGCACCGATGTTTCCTTGTTAATGGATGAATTTCGAATAGTAAGTATACCTGGAGCTTCCATCGTTTGTACTCCAACATCTGACGTTGTCTTTTTTTTTTCTTTTTTTTTTCAGTTGATTTTGCAGCTTCTTGAGTGATGACTTTGATTGGATCTATAATTGTTCCATTTTTCATAACTTGGATTAGTTCATATGAAAAAATTGATGCTTCCTTTTCTATACGCGGTTGTAACTTGTTTTCTAGACTTCTCTTATCATTCTCAAGACTTTTTATTTGCGTGAGCAGGTTTTGATTATAATTTTTTAAACACGATTTTTCTTCATTATCTGATTTGTTATCTTTAATGTCTAGATTTTCAAGTTTCTCTTCCTTCAACTTTCTAATTTGTTCTAGTAACCCTTGAGTAATGTTCTTCAAACAAGAATTTTCTTCATTTTTTCTGATAAGCTCTTCTCGAGATTGTATTTTTCTTGTTCTAACTTTTGAACGCGTTGTTTTGAATTATTTGACTTCTTGATCTAATTAAGTAGCTTTTGACTATGTTCTTTTAAACGAAAAATTTCTTCGTTTTTATCCTTGATAACTTCGTCAAATTCTTTTTGCATCCTTGATATTGAATTTTGGTTTTCTTTAAGGATCACTTTCGAGATATCTTTAAAGTGTTTTGTTGAAGGTATTATCGATTTTGACCTCATAGTAGTGTCCTGAAGTATCATCATCTTCTTCTTATGGGGGAATGTCACATACTTTTTCTCCATGTTTAAGATGAAGGTACCTAGATTTTTGAAAGGGTAACTCAATGTCGATGTGAATTTCTTCTTTATACATAGTTGTAACATAGAATTGAGATATATACTCGTATTCATCAATTGTCACTTGTAACTTCTTAATTTGAAAATAATCTTCATTTTCAAATATATTTGGCTTTGGAATTAATAATTTATTTTCCAAGTCAATATTCATATAATTTGCATTATGGTCCAAGTTGATAACGATGTTAACCTGTCTTCCTTGAATACTCCCCTATAATGCCGAAAACTCGTAACACAAGGTTGGACAACCTTCATAAGTAAATCTTCTTTTTGTCATGTTGGAATTGTCCATATTTTTTAGATCCCCTTATAACTCCTCTTACTTCCTTCAATTTAATCCTTTTTTTCATATATATATAGAAAGAGAGAAAAAATTATAATAAAATATTATTCTTTTGTCATATAATATATAATAAACTTTTTTTTTAATACCCTTTTTTCTCCTTTGTTTACTCTTAGGTAATTATTTGTTTATTTTTTTAATTGACTTTATAACTCTTTTGTACTTCTAAACTCCTTTGTACCTGTTGGTGGTTACTTAAGATCCCACTAAATAAATAAATAAAGAGTAGAACCGTTGTGTCTTTGATCTACTAAGTAAATAAATAATAAGACCTTAATATTCCAAGGTTATAATAGGTTGACTTTTCCACCACTAAAATATATTCAATTGAATTCCTTCCATTATTAATCCCATAAAAAGATTGTCTTAAGAAACTAGTTATTATGTTTTTATTGCTTAGATAAAGGAGCCTTTAGTTTTTTTTGCTTGTGCTTATATATATATATAACAGGTTTGACAGATGCGACCCACTAAATTCAGATTTCCTTTGACTTGAGCCAATTACTCTTTGCGTGTTTATTTGAACGGAAATAGGAAGGATTTTAATTTTTTTTAAATGCCACATCTCTTCCATTTTTCTTCCTCCGCGAATTATAATCGATTTGTACTTTAATTAATAAACCCTTGATGTAATTAGTTGTTTGACGAAGAGGATTCATGCTTCTCTTTACTGGTGGAACTCTACAACAAGCGATTTTATTTTCGATACGGTGGCTTATGGTGGTCCTCTTTTGGACGTTGTTACAGCGATGATTTCTTGATGGTAACAATGAATTTCTAATCGACTCGACTGATATTGATAACATTAGAATTCTACTTTGACTTATTTGTTTCTTCAATTTGTGGCTGATGAATTTTTCTTCAACATAATTCTTAATTTAAAGATGCATAATTCTTAATTTAAAGATGGCGAAAAACCAGTGGTGGTTTAGGACTAGGTGGTTAGAGAAACTCTGAATATTTGAGTGGCCAAAGGTCGGGTCGGACAAAATCTGATAAGGAAAATGGCCAAGGGATGGATTAGTAAAAGTGCTCGAGAAAAGGGCTTTCGTATCAATGTGACAAACAAACTTATTTGACGATTATAAGAATATCCAATTTAAGTAGAATAGAATAAGGTAATCCATTTAGGATGAAATAATATTATATTGAGTCAAATGTATAAGAATGAGATATGATTGATTACAATGACAATGAGGGCCATATATACCCACTCAGGGATGTCCTTGCCCTTTTTATTAATAGACATGTCTTTTGGATAAGAAATGTCTTTTCATTATGACATATTAATTATTATTATTTAATGATTGTTTATTTATATCTATATATTTTATATATTTATGTTCGTTACATTAACAATCTAACCCATAGATTTCTCACAATTGTATAGGAAAGAAACAAAAGAAACATGTGTTGGAGGGTATCCTCCTAACCCATGCATAAAGAGCACTTGGAGATTAGTATCCCTCTTTTTAAAGATTTTTTAGGTGGTTTCTTGCAATCCATTAACAAGAAACATTTATTTCTTCTTTGAATCTCCATATTTCCTTAAATGCACTTGCTTCCATCATCTAATAAAATATTGATTAGCTTCCAGAATAGTTTCGCTCTGATCACTTTATTCAATAATTTTGGATTTTTTTTAATACCAAGTCCTTTTGAGAGAGTTCTTAGAACCTTTTCCCAGGATACTAAGGAGAACTTTCTCCCTTCACTTTTTCCTCTTGCAACACAACAACTCCATCTCAATCTCTTTCAATATTGTCCTTATTTTCATTATGATAGTGAATTGAAAAATCAAAAGTGCACTAGTCACTGATTTTATTAGTTTGCAAGGTCAACCATTTTGAATTCTAAACATGAAATCCAATCTTCCAATTTTTTCTTCAACTTCCCTCTATTGTGTTTCTAGTGTGATTTTCTAATGGGCTTGAAACTCATTGGAATGCCAAAGTAAGGAAACACATTGTTTACTTCTTCAACAACAAAAAATCCTAGAATTTAGCAATTTTTTTCCAAAACCCCTTTTCGAAAATTTATGTTATTCTTTTGTGTTTATTTTCACTCACTTTTCCACTTGAAGTAAGAATATACATGTTAGCGTCATAAGTCACTCCTGGACTGCTTGCAGGAGCAGAGCCCAACGCCCATCAGTTTTATGTCACGATTTGTTTAATGGAGTGATCAAATGGGTAAAGACTCAAGAAGATAAAACTTTGACTCAGGAAACCGGGCTTGGTATATATGCAACAAGGGAGGTCTTGATCCAACTTCAGTCAGTGAATGAATTAAAGGGTAGTAGATGGAAGACTTGAGAGAAGGACGAGCAAGACTACCTCGGGCAACAGGCCTTTGGAAGCTTGAGGATGAAAAACTCAGAAGCCAATATCCTCTTGGTCCAGAGCTTCAAGGAGTTGAGGGGCGACTCGACTGAATCCTTCAATCCCAAGTCGTTCAGCGCTAAGAAAATCACAAGAACCGATTAGAAACAATACAACTATTACAGTGATCCAACCTACATCATCCTATAACAGCTACAACTCGATTGGATCCTCCAATTCCGAGTTGTTCTAACACAATATACAAAGAGATGGAAAGGAAAATGACATCCATAAAGTAAGAAATCTCAAATGCCTTCTATATTAACCAGAGCGATCAACGCTTCATCAAAACTTTACAATCGGGAGCCTTGCTCAACCATCGATTCTTTACAAAAATGGCGAAAACGCCTACATATACTCAACAACAACAACAACAACAAAAATAAGACGATGCATTAAAAACATTGCGTCTGCATGTATTCTGATAGTCTGCGCATGCAGACTCTGTCCGATCGTGCACCCAAGATTTGGTGTCCCCTCGGCCAAATTCGGATGGATATTCTTTGTCAAATGCCACCTTAACTGCGCATGGCTCCTGCAAGAGAAGTAGTTGAGCTATTAAGAGCCGAGCTAGCGTGTGCAGACCTCCTCCGGCTGGTCGAAGACTCAGCATGGATTTTTTGGAAGAAATGGTACACAGGACCCTCTTGAGCAGACTGCTTGCCAGGCCCTCCATACTTCGCACCTAATGAATGAGGAGAGGTTTCAACCACCCCTTCTCACCTTCAATTACTTCAAGCGAAAACCAGGCTTGAGGTCGAATCAAATGGAACCCGAAGACACGATGAACCTTTCGGCAACTAGACCCGACGCCTTTGGCCCCCTTTGCAAAGCTCTTCCTATTTCCCAAGTGACCACGGGCTATGACCCTACATTTATTTCCGCAGGCGCTTTCAGCGTTCACGAATAGGAAGGGGCTGATCCCTGCTTATCATAGTCGTGATGGGTGAAACACCGAGATGGCTCAATTGGGCGCCACACGTCCTTCTCAAATCTGACGGTCCTAATCTCACCCGACGATGCTGTGGGCCTGGGTCCCGGATGCTTTTGTCACTTCGCGCATTGGGGATATGAGGGAGTCGCTCCTTGCATTTCGAAATCGCGACGGGCAAAACGGCGAAGAGCCTAATCGCGCGCGCCAGGTGTCCCCTTTGGATGGATGGCTGAGACTGTTTCTCGATACTACGGGCCCGACTTTGAGCGCTTTCGGCGCTTACGGGGTTCGGGGTTTCGAGATGCAGAATGACATGAAACTCTCACCCTTCGAACCCCCGAATGCCGAAACACCGATGCGACTAGATCTTGTGCCATGCGTCCTTTGGATGGACGGCTACCATCCTCTCCTGCATACCCAATGGGCGCTATCCACTGCGCTAATCTTGGCGCGCCTCCGCTAGCCGCGATTTCCCACCAACCGTCGATCTGCTCCCTTGAATAAATCTGGACCATCAGCAATATAATCTTGCCCGCCTACTTGTTTGGAAGCCTGAAATGAGATTATTCGCGTTGCGCTCGGGCGCTTCTCATGCAACTTGCAGACCCGAATACTCTTGTGCCGAGGACAAGAAATGTTACTAACATTAGTCTCCATGGGGGATAGAGTCGTCCCTGTGATGCTCTAAGGACTCATTTTGCAGTTTCAGTGCCTTGTTGTTGGGCTATGGATTCAGGTTCAAAACATCCCGCTACTGAAAATACAAGCCAAAAAATAAAAGCAACAAAATAAAGATACATGCTCAAAGGAGCTTATTTATATACAATCCTAAACTAATAAAACACTTTACATGGGGCTAGGTGAAAGCAGATTTCCACCATAGCCATTCAAGCAACTTCCTGGATAGAAGATCCTTCCTTCTGTCAATGATCATCAACAGATGGTGTAACCGTGACAGCAGAACGGTTACACTCTTCAACTCCTCCTTACAGGCTGGAGTTGAGATGAAATAGGGCGGCTCCAAGGCATAGGGGAAATGCCACTCCATGTACTTTTGACAAGGTCATAGAATGAGTGGCCAATCCTAGAAAATTGGCGACAGGCAGCCTCCTCTGCTACGCAGTTGTTCCCATGTGGATGAATATCTCTGACAAGCACAGGTTAGTGGACAACTGTCGTAGGGTCACTAATCTTGGGCGGTGGCTGCTCGTTGACTAGCTCTGGATAGAAAAAGAAATGCGCGCTCAGCTGCTCCTCTGGTTCCTCCTCCTCTTTGTGCACTCTCCCATCTTGTAAAAAGGGAACGGTCTCCCGATCCCTCTCTTCAATCCCAAATGTAAATACATCATGGGAAATCTCATGAAGGAAGAAAGAACAATCCTCTTCCACAATGGCTTCTTCGTTTAAATCTGAGACAATAGGGTCATCGGGGGCAGATGCTAACGCATCCAAGAAATCTTCAATAATCTCTTCAAAAGAGCTACTTAGATCATCTGCCTTGAAGACTGGAGAATCCTCTTTGCTGCCTTCGGATTCCAATTTTGCACACTGGGAGGTGGGGAATATCGCCTGCACCATTGGTTCACTTAGAGCGCCATCCTCTTCCTTGGGAACTTCATCACTCTCATAACTCCCCCCGGCTGCAGACGAATGGGGAGGAGAAAGGGCAGAGCTCTGACCCAGGTCATTAGGATCATCCTCATAGCCTACGTCCGAAACAACTTCATCCGGTATAGAGTTGTGGTATCCCTCACTACAGTTATGACAAACTAACACAGAGGGATAAAACTCTTGACAATAGGCAGTGAAGGCTGCATGGAATTCACTGAGTGAAGAAATGATAGCAGGGGGTAAAGAATGATACCATTTACGAGCATCCCCTGCTAACGAGAACATGAAAATTTTCAGTAATACATCCTCATGATGTATCTCCCACTGATGCATGAGTTCATGAAACTCACTGAGGTGCTGAGCAGGGTTGTCCTTTTCACGTTTTCCAAATATGGGCAAATAATCGCCCCATTCATTCGGAGAAGGGACAGCATTAGGAAAACCAGGAATAACATAAAAATTAAAAGGAGCAAACCTTTGAGCTAATATTTTCTCCATTCCGAACCAGTGGAGTCGCCAATCGATCCTTGAATCATGGAGTCACTAGGTGAAAGATGCGCAGCTTCGAATGTGTCTGGTCCTTGCTCACCATCAAAGGCCAGATCCTAACGTTGTTGTTACCCCAGGAAGCTTCTCAGGCTAAGAAAGCAGCTGCTGAAACCTTCTCGAGAAAGCTCCTTAGGGTCAGCTTTCAGGTGTGCTAATAGTAGCCATAGCTGAAACAGTGATGTGGAAACCTTGGAGTCGCCACAGTTGAGTCACCAGGTGCACAGTAGCAATCTTGAAGGGCTCTGATGTCTAATGCACCTTTAGAATTAGAGGCTCAATGTCGTTTTGCCCAGGGAAAATCTTCAACTTTGTCCCCAACAACGGCGCCATAAATGTTAGCATCAAAAGTCACTCCTGGACTGCTTGCAGGAGAAGAGCCCAACGCCCATCAGTTTTATGTCACGATTTGTTTAATGGAGTGATCAAATGGGTAAAGACTCAAGAAGATAAAACTTTGACTCAGGAAACCGGGCCTAGTATATATGCAGCAAGGGAGGTCTTGATCCAACTTCAGTCAGTAAATGAATTAAAGGGTGGTAGATGGAAGACTTGAGAGAAGGGTGAGCAAGACTACCTCGGGCAACAGGCCTTCGGAAGCTTGAGGATGAAAAACTCAGAAGCCAAGATCCTCTTGGTCCAAAGCTTCAAGGAGCTGAGGGGCGACTCGAATGAATCCTTCAATTCCAAGTCGTTCAGCGCTAAGAAAATCACAGGAACCGATTAGAAACAATACAACTGTTACAGTGATCCAACCTACATCATCCTATAACAGCTACAACTCGACTGGATCCTCCAATTCCGAGTTGTTCTAACACAATATACAAAGAGATGGAAAGGAAACTGACATCCATAAAGTAAGAAATCTCAAATTCCTTCTATATTAACCAGAGCGACCAACGCTTCATCAAAACTTTACAATCGAGAGCCTTGCTCAACCATCGATTCTTTACAAAAATGGAAAAAACGCCTACATATACTCAAAAACAACAACATCAGCAAAAATAAGACGCTGCATGTATTCTGACAGTCTGCGCATGCAAACTCTGGCCGATCGTGCACCCAAGATTTGGTGTCCCCTCGGCCAAATTCAGACGACTATTCTTTGTCAGATGCCACCTTAACTGCGCATGGCTCCTGCAAGGGAAGTAGCTGAGCCATTAAGAGTCGAGCTAGCGTGTGCAGACCTCCTCCGGCTGGTCGAAGACTCGGCATGGATTTTTTGGAAGAAATGGTACACAGGACCCTCTCGAGCAGAGCGCTTGCCAGGCCCTCCATACTTCCCACCTAATGAATGAGGAGAGGTTTCAACCACCCCTTCTCACCTTCAATTACTTCAAGCGAAAACCAGGCTTGAGGTCGAATCAAATGGAACCCGGAGACACGATGAACCTTTCGGCGACTAGACCCAACGCCTTTGGCCCCCTTTGCAAAGCTCTTCCTATTTCCCAAGTGACCACAGGCTATGACCCTACGTTTATTTCCACAGGCGCTTTCGGCGTTCGCGAATAGGAAGGGGCTGATCCCTGCTTATCATAGTCGCGATGGGCGAAACATCGAGATGGCTCAATTGGGCGCCACACATCCTTCTCAAATTTGACGGTCCTAATCTCAACCGACGATGCTGTGGGCCTGGGTCCCAGATGCTTTCGTCACTTCGTGCATTGGGGATATGAGAGAGCCGCTCCTTGCATTTCGAAATCACGATGGGAGAAACAACGAAGAGCCTAATCACGCGTGCCAGGTGTCCCCTTTGGATGGACGGCTGAGACTGTTTCTCGATACTGCGGGCCTGACTTTGAGCGCTTTCGGTGCTTACGGGGTTCGGGGTTTCGAGATGCAGAATGACATGAAACTCTCACCCTTCGAACCCCTGAATGTCGAAACACCGACGCGACTAGATGTCGCACCACGCGTCCTTTGGATGGACGACTGCCATCCTCTCCTGCATACCCAATGGGCGCTATCCACTGCGTTAATCTCGACGCGCCTTCGCTAGCCGCGATTTCCCGCCAATCGTCGATTTGCTCCCTTGGATAAATCTGGACCGTCAGCAATATAATCTTGCCCGCCTACTTGTTTGGAAGCCTGAAATGAGATTCTTCGCATTGCGCTCAAGCGCTTCTCATGCGACTTGTAGACCCGAATACTCTTGTGCCCAGGACAACAAATGTTACTAACAATACATATCTAATTTTTTTTCAAACCTTGGATGGAAGTTCCTCCCATCAGTTCCAAACTATGATTGATTTAGAGTTTTGGTACTTATTACCATTTCAATTCTAGAAATACTTGTGTTTATGTTGTTTTCTAATTTCTATATGTTAATTTCTTATAACTCAACAACAAAAAATAAATGCCAATAATTTACCAACCCATAAATTATAGTTGTTGTGATAATTTTATAGATTATGTAAATAATTCACAACTGAGCTATTTAACTAAATTTGCACAATAGAAGCTAACAAAAACCAAGCACATAAAAATAGAGAACACCAGAAATACCCTGGAAACCCCAGTGTGGGGAAAGCCAACAAAGAGAATCTTTTATTCGGATTTCAAGAGAAATATTACAGCAACAGAAAATCATAAATTTCTCAGCAAGTTTTCCTCTCCTTCTTCAACAAAATCGGCCCAGCTAATAGTTGTACGACCCAACACCCTTTTGACTTTGTACGACCCTCCCTGTGCGACCTATGTACGTCCTAGGTACAACCTGTACAAACTTGACCTTGTACAATCGCTTTGTTTGTTGGTTGGTACAACCTGTGTACGACCGTGGATGGCTGAGTGAACTTGTCCCTAATTCAGCCTCTTCCCCCCTGCTTAATGTGCCCTGGAACCAACCTCAGAAAGATGTTGTAAGTTGCCTTGAGTTTGACCACTCTCTACTTCACAATATGTCTCAGGTACGACCTCCATTGGCTTCCCAAGTCTGGCCCATAACTCACCCTCTCCAAGTTGCTCTCCCTCTTTATTTCTCTTGCCAAAGCACCCTCTTCCTCTTCTCACAAATGATATTTGTGTATCCCTTTCACCCTCAACCCTTCTATTTATCTCTCTAATTCACTTGTTCTGGAGGCTCCAAAAATTCACTTTAGTGAATTATTAATTTCTGAAAAGTGATTTTTTCACTAGTCTGAAAAAAAAGTCATTTAAGTGACTTTTATTTTTATTTTTCCTAAGTTAAAACTTAGGACAAAATAAATAAATTTGATTTGGGTATTTAATTGTGTCCATCATCTAGCGTTGGACACAAAGGCTTCGCTGAGACACCATCTAAGCTACATAAATTAACACTATAAAGGCACTCAAACACAATAATGTAAAGATAAGGTAAGAGTAGATAACATTTCCTTATTCCTCTATAAGCCTTAAAAAAATAAAGATCTTCCATTCAATATAGGGACTATCTAAGGGGAAGAAAATATAGTGGTTTGGCCACATAATTCAATCCATTGAGAAACCAAAATTTTTAACACCTTTTCTAAGAATTTGTTATTCACCCAACTGAAGGTATTGTCCAGGCCCAACTTGATGGCCATGGGTATTTTCTTATGCTTGAAGTTTCCATGGGGGGCTTCTTGAACTAATTTAAACATGTTTTGAAATTGTTTTTCAGGGATGAAATCCCCCTATTTTTTTAAAATCAATCCATGCATGGTTGTGTTAAGTATATCAATCAACAACATAAAAAATTATAGGAAGTATGACATGAACTTGAATCTAGCAAAGGAGGACATGTTCTTTCCTTTAGGGTCTATTATCACAAGATTTGGCACTTGTGCAAAGCCCTCACAAGATGGTAATCTTGCGTAACAATTGGAAGTAGATGCCACTGTCACCTAGGCAAGTACTTCCCTTGTTTTAATGAAGGATGGGTCCAACACAAGGGATACTTCCCTGATGACCTCAAGGGATCATATAGCAATATTATCCAAGCCTATGGCCCCCTATCTTGGTCACCTCAATATGATAGGATAGGTCTATGGAAATGTGAAAGGGTAAGAAGAGTTTGGACAAGGTAATTGGTTGATGTCTGTAATACAAGTTTACCAATGCATATAATAACAATCACCAAGTCTAACACATGAATGATCACCTTTAGAACACTAGCTATCAAGCAAGAAGGTTGTTGTAGAGAAATTGAAACAGTAAACAACGATTATACCATCCAAAAATGTTTTATGACATCAACAATAAATCAGCCCTCAAAAATGTAAATAAAATATAAAATATATCCCTCAATAAGTAGAATAAGAGCCAAGTGTTCAACAATGATTTTAACCTTCTTAAACTACAATATTAAGTAAGTATTCAACAATCCAGTCAAGCCCTAATTGTTGTAGAAAGCATTTATAACAACAACAATATTTTTTCTTAGATTGCTAAACGTTGGACTTACATAAGCATGACAACACCATGCAAAACCTAATCTACTAAAGCATTTTCAGAGAAGAGGATTTTAAGAGAGTTGTATCACTTGCAAATACTAGACCAGTTTCATTTTTCTCTTTGAGCAATGGAGTCAAGCAACACCATGAATTAGATGACCAAGAAGAGATGAGAATTTGAAACCCAAGGACTAAAGCCTTACAGGCCTAGGATCAAACTCAAAAGACAAACCCTAGATTTTATGGCCTTATAAACCCTAGGTGTCGTGTCCTTCTTCTATGACATCTAACTTGAATATTAAAGTGAACTAGGTCAAACTCTAAGGTTTATGGCCTTATAAACCCTAGATCTTGAGCTAGCCAAGACAAAACCTTGGGGGGACAAATACTTTTAATCCTTAGAACTAGGTCTTAGATGCTTCAACAAACAAGATGAATGAAATGGGGAGGGGGAAAAGACTAATTATAATCCCTCCTAGGGTTTCAAGCAAGAACAAGGTAACATGCAACAAATTTACAATATAACATTCACCACAATATACCATGAACAAACATTTAAACTTGACATAAGAAACTTACTTCAACCAAGTCTAAATGCATAAAGAAACCCTAGCTCAAGATCATCCACTAAAAATAAGACAAAGCATCCACAAAGTTCTCCTTTCGAAGGTGCACACTAGTTCTCCATAGAAAAATATAAGATAAGAGAGAAATATAAGTGAAATGTCACAAATGATGAGTTATGATTTGGAATTGAGGTAGTGGTAGCCTTTATATATAATGCATCCCTAGTGATATAACCCCTCAAATCCCCTCAAATTATATGCAATCCATGATACAAGCAAGATAGTTCTAGGTTGACCCCTTGAATAATTTCAAACAATGAATAATCATGCTAATATATCATAATAATGTCCTCTTAGGTCACACGTGTGGTGACCTCATGCTCCAAGAGGGTGTGTGAATCCTCCAAAGGCCACATCTCATCATTCAAGAGGTGCAAATCAATTTGAAGGTGACACCTCCTCATCAAAGGTTGTGCCTTATCTTCAAGGAACCCCATCTCATCATCAAAGTGGTGCCCCAATGGTAAGCAAGCCTCAATCATCATGAAGTGATCATAGCACATGAAACCATCCTCAATATGCTCAATGTACAAGGTGAGAAGGCCAACGTCCAAGGTGTAATGGACATGCATCACCTCTTTGAGTGGTGTCCAAACATAACCAAGTGCAACGTCCTCCATCAGATGTTAAATAAGGTGTGGGGTGCATTGTCCAAGGTGTGGGATTCCGTCCCATATTCCTACCATCATGACTATATATGTTAAATGAGATCTCATCTATCCATCATCTAGGGTCAAGGAGATGTGAGAGGATGTATCCGAAGGGGGTCAATCACTAGGTGACCCAACGCTCTATGGCACACCTGCTATATCATGCATAAAGTGCACAACGTCCTGGGTGAAAGCACAAGGATGTCCTCCAAGTAACCATGTCAAGTAAACCAAGTCAATCAAAGTCATAGAATCAAGTAAAACTAACAATCAAAAGGGGAAATAGTCCTTAGAATCATATAAAGTAAGCCACCTATTAACACAAAAACCAAAATGAACAACTTTCAATGGGTATCCCCTTAAAACTTCACACAAGCTCAAGACTTTATGCAATTTGGAAATTTTAGGTATGTGAGGACAATCAAAGGAACCTATTAGGTGTGTCAGTACCCAAGTAGAGAGATATTTTTCGAAAGAACCCATAAGAGATATGTAATGAATGTGAGTTGGTCATGGGGTTTACTACTTAAAATGGGGTCATTAACATGCAAGACAATGTATGGACTCACCTCCATGAGTGCCTTTGTAGAGGGTGCACTTGGTGATTGAGTTACACTTTCCTCGACACTTTTTACATTCCAAACCCCTTATTTTCCTTTTTCTTTATTTGATTTGGTTTGCAAGTCCCCTTAAAAAGGTTTCAACCATTAACACTTCCTTTGCTTTTTTATTCGGGATATATCAAGTCCTTTTTAATAGATAATGTGTTTATTAAGATTAGGACTAGGGATGATTGACATTAGTGAGGGGGTAGAGCTCAAGTATGAACTATGGATTTTGAATGTCCTCATTATCCCTTTCTTTCTTTTTATCAGCTAGTTGCAATCTACTCATGGGCCTTTAGCCCCTTCTTTTCATAAGAGAATGAGGTACATCCATTTTTGGTGTACATGTAACCACATTACTCAAAATGTGGGAGAACAGAAGGATCAAGGATGAAAAAGTGATAAGTATGATTGGAAATGGTGTGCAACCCCGTTCAAGGAACCCCCAATAGTACTTTTCCCTAGGAGTGACAACACGAGACTAGGATGTTTAGGATGGCCACCAAGGTGAAACAAGGAAAAAAGCATAACTTCTGAGCTTATAATTCATTATACAACTTCAACATATGATCATTACTCAAATTTTCAATATGTTAAATAATACACTTTATACGAAACAAAGACTAATTATGTACCTCATAATGAGTTGGAACACCATCTCCCAATGAGCCTTGTTGATTGAGTGTGATGAGCCATGTTGATGAAGAAAAAGGCATATGAGGGGGGTTGTTGGCCTGCTCTATGTGGACATGATAATCATCATGGTCATTGGGATCACTGTCTTCATTGTGGACCATGAGACATGATCTCCTCTAGTTACCCCTAGGTGGGAGGGGGTAACAGGGTCCAAAGCGAGGAAGGAGTTAATTGATTCTCTAACCATTTTCTTCACACTTTATTTTTATACAAAATTAATCATGTCTTGATTATTTAGATCCCACAAGTTCTTATATACAAAATTAATCATGTCTTGATTATTTAGATCCCACAAGTTCTTATAGAAATTCAATTGAAATATATTTGGGCAAGGAGTCTTATTTAGCTAGGGGTAGGGAATATTCAATTTCCTCCATCAAGATAGGTCTCCCTCTAGTTGTCAATTCTTCATCTTCCAAAATTTGAGGAATAATTTTTGACAACTCTTATTAGACTCATTCATGGTCTATATCCTTCTGAGTAGATTTCTCCAATATGAAGATAGGTGTTATCCACAAAATTTGTAGGTGACTTTAAAGGTTTTGATGTAGTGTAGGTCCCTTGATGTCTTGTTAAGCTCATATTTTTCCCTCTATTCTTAGGGTTTCTGATAAAAACAAATTTCTAAATGATATTCAATGTATAATTTTGGGTTCTAAGTCTCTTCTTTCCTTATGGATCTTTCTCGAGTCCATCACTTTCTCTTGGGTGGTATTCTCGAGTTTTATTTCCATCAAGTCTAAAATCTTAATTATTTCATCTCAATCAGGTTTCTATTGTGTCAATTAATATGGGACAATGTTTACCATTTTCTTTTGATTGTGGTGTAGATGAATAATGAAAATATTTCCTTCCTTCAACGTGAAAAAATTATCGTTCCATGTATGAGTCATTGCTTTACTTTGTTTTCCTTTTCGAATACTTCAAATCTCGTGAGGATAGACTATTTTCTTCCCAATCCTTGAAGGCATAATATATTAGAGAGTTTACTTTTGAATAACAATCCCCATCCTTTTTCTTTTGGCATGAATACTCTAGGTGGGGTTTATAAATCATTCAATGTGCTTTGCATTTCCCACACTTTTCCTATTCTGCATCCAACCACATACTCAAGGATACATCTAGGGATTACTATACAAACTGGGCCACTCACTTGATTGATGAGCCAACAAATGGAGATGAAGTGGGAATAAATTCAAGCCAGCTCGAGTTTATTGGGAACAATGAATGACCTAATAATAGTGAATTCTAATAGTTGATATAATGGAAAATTTGGAGAGTAAACTACAAGCTTCACTCGGCTATAGCTATCGATCGATGAGGTCCAACCATTGATTTATATAGAAATGCTTCCAGAACTAGTCTTTCTCTAGTTCTCACTGTTGACGCCCAGAAGCACAATGTAATACCCCTGCCTACAAATGGGTTGAAATGCCTTATTATTTATATACATATATATAATAATATACTAGATAGGTGGGACCCCCTTTTTTAAATCATGGTGAAAAAGAAACGCTTCTTTGAATTGTGCACATAACAACCTTGCGAAGCATATTACAGTTTGAGAAAAACACAAGAATTCAAACAAGTTTTCACATGCAATCAATGATGATAAGGGTTGGAAATTTAAAGGTCGAAGGCAAGTTTTGAAGTGAAAAGCACTTTGGTTATAATTGTTATACATATATGATTAAAATTCAAACTTCAACTCACACACACATTGGTTATGAAATATTGCATTCATGGCATATTGTGTTATAGTATTGGTTATGTTTGGTGGAAAATAGTTATGGTTTATGCAATTGTTTTGAGGTCAATTCAATCCTTGCAAGTTGGAGCCTGTTAGAAATAAATATGGGACATATTATGTTCTGGTGTTGGTATAAAACTATGGTATAGGAGGGTTTTTGTTTCAATTTGGCAAAATGGAAGTGACGGGTTGGATTTGAATATGGTTGATTAATACGTTTAATGAAAGTTTGGATGCGCTCCATGTTAGCTATGGTTGATTGCAATTAATGAGAGGGTGGAGAAGCGACATGCATTTACTGCATGTCATTCTTACCCCACCTCGAGCTCACCACCCTCGTATTGTCGTGCATTTTTGGTTGCTCTAGTTAGTTTGCTTCCGTTTCGCTCGGTTGTTGGGAGAATAGAGGTAGTCTTTGTGCTTTTCGGTGCTTTCTTCACATGTAGGGTGACTCTCGCCCTTCCATTCATCATTGTAGCCTCACTCTGGATAAAATATCTGTGTTAGCTCTTAAAATTCCTATGTAGAGTGTTTTCTTTCTGAAAGATATAATGTTTGAATGTATACTCTGTCTGTGCAAATGATATTGGTTGGCGTTTCGAATGTTGCGAGTTGGAATTTGTTTAATGCTCCTTCATGTTGAAGTTATTTGGTTATGGTTGTGCCTGGGGTGGATGAATGGTTATTATTTCTCCTTGATGTTGATATAATTTATGGAAAATTTGTTTTATTTCCACCCATGTCTCGTGGTAGAATCCTGGAGGGTCTTTCATGGTAAACAATAGAGACATTTGGGTTTTGGGTTCTTTTAATATGGTTATTCTTACCTCCTTCTCAATCCATGAGAGGCCTGTGGCCCTGTCGAGTTACCATTCCACAATTTTTGTATGCAGAGTCGGGTTTTTTCCTCGCGGCCACCTTGGAAGCAACTGTGTCAAACTTTGTTGTAAAAATAATGGAGGTTTTGGTTTCATTTTACCAAACCCCACTTGTAGAAATGTCTCACCCACCTGACCATTCAGTCCCCATTCTTCCTTGTCGTGGTTGTTATAAACTCAAACTTGGTTTTTGAATTGGTTATGTATTGACCCGACAATAGAGATATTTGTTACCTGCATTGGATCTTGATTCATTGGTTCACTATCTACGGGGTTTTGGTCAATTCTTTTGAAGGCTGTATAGTGAATAAATGAAAGAACACCAGGGTTTCGAACCCAACCTGTCACATAGCTTACTGAAAGTGGTGATACTAGTCTCGTATGTTGAAGAGTGTTAGCTTATGTTTCACTCCATTGTGCACTTGATGCGGTCCAATGTTAATTGTTGGAATGATTCTCTTTATGGTCTATCGTATAAAAAGGAATTTTGCAAATAAAAGGAAATAAAATTGCACAGTGGGAAGAAATTGATTATAATGGTTTTGGCTCGGTGATGTTCTGAGTCATTTGGTTTTTGATTAAAGGAAACTGTAACCAACTAATAAATAGAAGGTCTCGAACCCAGTCCATTGTGCAACATTTAAAATTGGTTTGATGTAAATGATTAAGGTCGACGGCATGTTCTTTTCCTCATCTCCCTCATGTCTGTTATGAGCGATTTGGATATGGTTGTTGTTAGTTGGAATTATGAACAGTCTGTTTATAAATTGTGTTGTTGTTTGATCAAACATTTATGAAGAAAAAGTGGAAATTAAATGGTTGAGTTTGACAGTCCCGGAGTTCTGTTTTGGGTTTGATATGGAAGTTTTTTTGTCTTGAACCTTCAGATTGCTTGCAGTTTAAAATGTTTTCTTTGGCAATTGAGAATGTATCATTTAAAAGAACGAATGTTATTCCATATAATGGAACAATATCCATCTCATTTCCCATTCATTATACCACTTTTCTCTCCTTACAAACCCACCATCTTCCCAAATTTATTTTAATTCCCTGTTATATTATTTTGAATTGCATTTCAAAAGAAAGAAAAGGAAGTGACTGGCTTTTGAAATTTGGAAATGGAAATATTTTTTTATGGAAGTTGCATCTGTGTTTTCTTGAACAATATCCACAGGTGGTTCCCATCTATGCTACCATGTTTTTCTCCTTATAAACCCCTCACCTTCCCAATAGCCCTATCATTCCCTGTTCAATATAAATTAATCATTGATTTGAGTAGTATGATGAATGGATTGATTGCATGTGCTTCTGTTGTGAATGATAGAGCCACCCTTTGATTTTATTTAGGTAGGGTTGATGCATGGACTATCAAAAGTTTTCATAACTAATTGGAACATTGCTTTAGGATGAGTTTCTTCAATAGAGGCAGTAATGGCAGAGGAAATAGAGGCAGAGGAAATTGGCAAAGAGGTCATAAAAGACCTCGGTTTTCCATACATTTCGATGTCGATCCACAAGAATTGAATCATCTTTTTCAAGCTGGGTTCTTCAACCTAGTAGTCCAAGGGATCCTCCAGCTCCGACCTGAAAGAACTCCCTTCCAAGCACATCAAATTTTTTTGGTATCTGAGTCCCTCCCCATGTATCAATGTGACTAGAACTGGCTGCCAACGATGGTTGGCAAGAGATTGCCCACCAGCCTATTTTTCATCACCACGGTTGGCCTACTGCTTCTTTTCTAGTACCCCCTCCACCACCACCAAAGAATCAAATTGACCAAGTTGATCATGTTGTCTCACCCATGCAGTCATCTCATGCTAGTAAGAGACTGAAAAACGATATTCCCGAGCCTGTGCAAGACAAAGGAAAAGGAGTAGACACTCCCTCCAACTCATCCAAATCTATGTCCTCCCACCTTCATCTTAAGGATGATTGTTCTCATGTTATCAGTGCATTTCAACCTCAAGGTTCCAACCAACCAAAGACTTCCATAGAAAAATAAAAAGGGGACAACAGTGAAAAGAGGCCAAATGCCTCTCACATTAAATATGGTTTTTGATGAGGATTAATGTTATTTTTTATGTAGAAGATAGTATTTTTAATTTGACAAAGTTTTGGACACCAAGCATATATTTAGGCAGTTTTTTTGGACAGTATGGATATAATGTTTTTTTTGGATATGATCATATTATATTTTGTTGATATTTAGATATTTGATTATAAAAATGAGCACGAGAGTTACAACGAGGATATTTGAATCAAATGATTGAGTTGATCTTTCGTGTTTGATGAATATTTAAAGAAAATAATTGGGAGTCACAAGGGGTCCCACCTATTTAGTTATTATTAATTAGACCCTTATTTATATATACTATTATTATTTGTCTCAACTAATTAGTTAAGCTATTTTGGCTTAACTAAAGAAAGGTAGTTGAGCTACCATAACTTATTGAGAAGGAATAAAAGCTCAATGAGATGAAGAGACAAGAGGGAGAGAATATAAGGAGAACTACAACCATAAGGTTTCCTCTATACTAGTGATATGTTTTCAACTTTCATTCATTCTGAGTTTACTAGAAGGCTTAATCCTCTTGATGACAACAGGGTTTTATTGAAGGCAGCATGATTCAAAAAACTGAATCACATATTTCAGCAACTTGTTTTAAAGGTGTATGCTTTATCTTTGGGAATATGTGTATTCTTGTTTGTGTATGAATTGAATTTCATGACTAATAAAGAATATCTCGCAAGAGTCAAATGACAACATTTTGTGGCAAGCTAATCCAGATCTTTAGCTTCAGTTTTCTTCTTGTTGCCAGAGTCTTTTTGTATGGTTCCCATCGAAGGCTTATAAATATGACTTTGGTCCCTACCCTCATAAAAACTAGCCTTGATCCTTTGTACTTAATACTTGTGGATTAAGCGATTGTTTTTTAGGCTATAAACCCCGACTGACATTCCCAACTATCTTGTCTTAGCCCGACAAGATCTGAAAATGCTTGAGTAAGGTTTTCTATACATTTTCCTCAACACTCACTAAATAAATATGTGTTCAATTGTGAGCAAATCCCCTCTCTCTATCTTCCACCCGGCTAGGAAGAGGAGAGGAGGCGAGGAGACACCTCAAAAACTAATAAAACGACAAGGCATGTCAATGGAATAGACAAAGCAATCGGGATCATGAAGAGAAAGCATGTATTATTGGAATAACGATTTGGTGGAAGGAGTAGCTCCTAAGGAAGAAGATATGGCTGAGTAGAATCTATGTGACACATTAGTAGACATATCCCTCTCCCTTTGGGACCTTCCCCTCTATTTCTAACCTAGATATCCTCATAAGAAAATTTGGATCATCCTCTCCACATTGATAACTCTACTTAGTCTCTTCAGATTGTGGTATAAATAGGGAGAGAATCTAGTTGAGTGCAAAAGAGATATCCTCTTCTCTTTCTCCCACCATGGATTTGTTTTTACCTAGTTCCCATAAAAAATGACACAGAAAAGTAGAAGCGACCTATTTTCAATCCCCAACCACCATCTAACATATTGATTCTCACCCTCCCCCGTAGCCAAGGGAAAGAGGAAGTTACTCCCTCCTTCGTTGATCAAACTCTTGGACTCAAAGAAAAAAGCCTGCTAATATTTTCTAACCGGAATCAAGCGCTTCACCGAATACCCCAATTCTTATCACGATCGAATATCCCCACTGCCTGATCTACGAGTATATACACAGGTCCTACAATTCAGACTGTTCTCACATGGATACAAGAAAGCATGATACCTATTTCTAGCATGTATACCATTGGGACCCACAGGCACTACACTTAGGAAGTGCCTAGCCGTGACCTAGCATTTGGGAACGATCACTGCTATTCCCATCTTTCATACTAGAGAGATACCCGACCTAAACCCTGGAACTAGAACGATACATGCATGCAAGGAAGGAAGGGACCGGCATAATTTCATCTTCTATTGATACGACCGGGGATTAGTATCGACGACGCATAGGGGAAACATTGTAACAAGGGAGAGATGAAAGGGGGAAGGACCAGGGTCACATATATTGGTTAGAACTACGCACATATTCCTTCCATAAGTGCATCTACTGGCATTCAGGCCCATCAATCACATTCATTGAGACCCATCAATACATCAAGATCCAAAACTTTGTCTCCTATCATTCTAGGAATTGTGTTTTCTATCATTCATAAGGAAGTATTTCTTCCCCTCCATCCTTTATCATTGTTGCAGACACTACACCTCCTATCAATGCATATGAGAAATGCACATGAGACCATGAGCAGGGAGGTACCATCCTACCACATCTGCTATCTACTATACAAGTATACCTAGACATATATAATTTCCTTGAACTACTTCCTATCCTCCATCACTTAAATTGATATCCACACCACGACATGCATACACTATGGATGCTCCCACTCAGATATCATTAGACATATAGATACACCTATTATTGGATGGATAAGCTATGCACGAGCTATCACTACATCTAGCACTATTAGAAACTATACATATATGCATTGTACATCCACTCTTTTTATCTCCTACACCCACACACCTACCATTTTATTCTCCTACCATGAGGCCCATACCATTGTCTAGGGGGTTCTTCCTAGCATTCATTTGGACCATACCCACTGTGGCCAACCTCACTCCTATGACTACTAGATAGAACCCACATTCACCCCATGAATAAACCTTCCATGCACCCCACAAATAAACCCACCATGCACCCCACAAAACTATTGACATCACCTCCCCTATGGTCTAGTTCTATATTCAAGGTGGGGCCTGACCCTCCTATTCCTATCATTTCAACAAACTCAATCGTGTTATTCCTATAATTCATTTATCCATGCATAACTCTTCTTCATGTCTCGCTTCTTCAATCTACCCTGCCTATTTAACACAAATAAGACACTTCCTATGTATTTTGTGCATAGAGACGTATTATTATTATTATTATTATTGTGTGTGTTTCAAGCACTTTTATCTCTTTGGCCCATTTACATCGATTACAGGAGTTTTCTCGATGAATGTCTGAGCGAGCTATGTCTTTGGAATCGAATCAAACTTCTCTCACGAACAAGTAGTGTTTGACTCATAACAAAGTGGCTCGGGTTCGTTCGAGAGGGACATGACAATGTAATGGATGGGGACTATAATAGAATGATCCATCTGGCAGGCCAAACATGTGATCCATGGATCTTCGATCAAGCTTACTTCCTTTTCTGATTTGATCTTATCATCGACCAACAATTTGGAAAGCTATTCATGAGAATATCCCCAACCCTGATGCATTGTTAGAAGGAACAATAGTTGACGACAACAGTCTTTGATCCTTCTGTTTTCTTCCCACGCTACCCCACCAGATAATCTTGTAGATAGTCCCTATTTAGGTAAGAGGGAAAGAGGGAGATATCTAATTGAGAGGCTTGTATTTTTGTTCGTTCAATTTGAAGGATAGGCGGATACATGAAGTGAGGGAATTTTGTTCGAATTGGAAAGAAGCAGGTTTATGGAATTCACTTCCCATCATTCATTTCCTCCTTGTGGATTGCTTGGTGAGTGAATTTGGTTGGTATTTACAACAATCAACGTTGTTTTCTGGTCCTTACGCTCTTACTTTACGAAGGCCCATGAAATTCTAGGAAAGGACTTAAATGCCTCTTACTTGACAAATTTCTTTATCAAATGGAAAAAAAGAAGTTGAAATGCCAATCTTTGCCTTTGACTTTACGAAGTCTCACTTTCACTTAGAATATGCTTATAAATAATGACACGACACTGGGTTAGAGATAGAATAAAGAGAAAACACAACACCATGATGAATTTCAGGCTTGAATTGTATCAAATACGCCTTTTCAAACTATTACTGACTTAACTTCATTTCATTTCATTAAGTGGGATAAAATATATATGAGATAGAGAACATAAATCGCTTGTGCTTTTTAGCGCTAACGTGGGATAACATAGATAAATTGGCCTTTTTTTCTTTTACGTGCATTAAGTGTATCAATTCGATCACTAGAAAGGGTCAAGGAAATAAGTGGTGCATTGTTGGTCATATTATATATATATATATATATATATATATATATATATATA
>ML788483.1:138432-225852 GCA_009831015.1 Picea engelmannii
GTAATTACGTGTAGGCACAATGTGATTTTCAAGTCACACTCGACAAGCCCTTCTCATGGATATCCCTTATTAGGATCCAAACCTCCCATATGCACATATTTAGATCAGGCCAAAGAATGTGATACTCTATCACCTCTTAAATAGCCCCACTAGTTCCTTGGAAACCACCTTAAGGAACAAAAGTTTACGACTGATAAATAAGGAGACCAACGCATCAGGATCTCAAAACATTCTTCTTGTTCCTAAAGGCGCTACTTTAGCAGTTAGCAAGGAAAGGAGATAACATAGTTGGGTGTGATGGAACCACACATCATACCTAACCACACTTAGGGTAGGGGGAAGAAGGGGACCACAATAAAACCTTATGCTTACACCACCTTCTTGATCGTTTTGAAAATGAAGGGGTTTGGGTGGGATAGTGAACGTACAAGAACCTTTTTTCTCCTCTCCATATAAAGAGCTCCCTCTACGGAGGAAGACTCTCTTAGCCAAAGATACAGGGGCATATTCACTTGACAAGAATAAATCCACCGGATATGGAAACTCAAGACTTTATAGCCGCAGATGGATTATGATCCATTTTGCTCTAAGACACCTCGCTTTAATATTGAGCTCTTGCTAAGGGCTCAACCCTTAGAGCTAGTATAAGGTTGGTGTAATCCTAGCCACCTGCTCATCGTAAATAACGTTATCATTGCCGAGTAGAGCATATCGGTAAAAGAAGGCGATTGATCCTGTTAAC
This sequence comes from Picea engelmannii, assembly GCA_009831015.1. Classification (NCBI taxonomy): domain Eukaryota; kingdom Viridiplantae; phylum Streptophyta; class Pinopsida; order Pinales; family Pinaceae; genus Picea; species Picea engelmannii. The sequence continues at coordinate 139,175 of ML788483.1, forward strand.
TCAACACAATATTGTATTATCAGGTGATGTAGTATAGAGAACACTAACCAAGACAAATGGGAGAGGGTTGGGTTTGGGTGGCAGAATGAGTAGATTTGGCGTTGGCGTTGGCAAGTGGGCGGAAGCCAACACCGTGTAGTCACAAGGAATCGACGCGTGAACGGGTGGAGCGCATCTTGAACACCAACGTTCTTTACCTAAAATGGTCAACCTAACCTATCAATACTCATAGAGGATATCAAGATCTTAAGAAATCAAGTTTCCTTGCTGGAAAAGGAGAAGTTGGATGCGAAGCTAAGGGTTCTTCTAAATAAATACAAAAGAAAGAAAAAAAGAAACAAATAAAGTCATAATCCACAATGAAGTGAAGGGGATAGGGAGGCTATGGCTATCTCTTTCTTTCCTCTAACCAACCAAGCAATATCTCTTTCTTTCTCGGTCTATCTATTTTTTAATTACCTAGGATAGAGAGTAGGTCGTCCACTTAATACTAGATCGACCATGTATCTATTGTATCATCAATAGAGGAGAGTCTCCATCCAACCCCTTGCCCTTGTTCACTTTGGCTCGCTTGATCGTCTGTCAAATTGATGAAACTTTTTCCATTGTTCGATACGATTCAATATTTCCCGCTGCACCTGGATTCACTATGACTCCACGAATCTGGGACTAATAGGGATTGTAAGGGTAGAAGGACTTGGGTCCCCCCATTCGAACGAGAGGTGACAATAGCTTGAATCGGTTCTATTATATCTCACCCTTTTAGAATGTGTTATAAAGGGGTTGTGGGAATTATTCACAGTCTTAGTTCTTGCCTTACCATATGTGAGATCTCTAATGGTTCCAATTCCCTCGAATCTCCCATTACAGAGTATGGTGAGGTTCATAAAGAGGAAATATCTCGTCTCATGGAAGAGGATTAGATAAGATATTCTCTAATGAAAATGATACTTTTATCGCTCGTAACTGGTTGCATTTCCCATGCTTTGTATTGAATTATTCCACTCAATAGAAGAAACCTTGTTAAGTAGGTTAGGGTAGGGTAAGGTAATATAATGTAGTATAGGGTATGATAGATTAGACTATGTGGACTAGGCTAGGGTATGGTAGGCTAGGACAATCTATGTTGCTCTATGGTAGGTAGGGTAGGTTAGGATATGCATCATGCATCATATGATGCAAAAACATTGTTTGAAGCTTTATTGGGCCTTTATTGTATCGAATGTGGCACAACTTGTTCAACAAATTGAGTGCCAACTACCACATTCTAAGAATGGTAAAGCCGACACTTTGACGCGCTATGAATACCAAAATGGGGAGGAGGTTAATGGTATGAAAAATAATGGGCCAATAAATTCTTTAGTCAATATCGAGGATAAACATAGTTTAATTTATACATAACCAAAACATAGGGAGGTCTACATAGTTTAACTTATACGTAACCAAAACATAGGGAGGTCTACATTTCACAGGAAGTGAGACTGCTACATAGATGTTCAAATCAAGGAGGCTACATAGCATTAGGTCTAATCACACATGTGGATGAACAACATTTTCTTAAAGGAGAGAGGTTTGGACTTCTCTTGTTCAGTGTGTTGGTGAAGGAACAACTATTTCCTTGCAACAATTGCTCATATGCCACTTAGAAGCCTAATTATTTAGCGAATTAAAAAATGGTGGATGAAAAAATAGGTTCCATGCTAAAGGTGAAAGAAAAAAACTATTTGAAGTTTGGGCCTCAACAACGAAAAAATAACCATGGGTTAGAGTTATTGGGGGTAAAAGTAAGGGGTTATTTTTTAGAGAACATAGGTAGTGTTTGACTAGAGAAATCAAACAAAGTAATGGGTGTTTGACTAAGAAAACTAGATGCACCTAGTAGCTTTTAAGAACTTGGATAAGACTTGAAAGTCACTTACTATCATAAATTCATAAATTCATATTGGAAAAGCACAGTTGCTCTTCTTATACAATGCATTCTTCACACTAGGAATGTATGAATTCTGCATCATTCCCCTCAAAGGTAGAAACATCTGAGCATGTAGCGGAGACGGTTGATTGAGTGGTTGAAGCAATAAATTATGAGGATACATATACATATGCAGATCCATACCCAGGTTCAGGTCCAAATAAAGCATCTGAGCCAGTGAAGACACCTAAAGCACCTCTAGCAGAGTAAGTAGTATATGGAACATAGTAAGCAACCGTTGAAGTATTTTACTAAGACACATGTATAGATCTTGATCAAGCTTATGTTTTTTTTTATCATGGTACAAGTTATGCCTTTCGAGATCATATCTAGATTAGGACCTTCATGATCGAGACCTAGAAGCAGACCCATTAGCATAGGCAGTTGTTCTGAATTTTTGTACATAAGCATAGACAAATCCATCCATTGAAGCAAGGGTAGATGCAACATAAGTTGAGACAGTTTAAGAATCAACTTACCTTCACTTGGTTCTACCAGTTTAAGCACCACCTGCACCACTGGGATTTGTACCTACACTAGGATTAGTAGGTATCTCCTTATATAAATATTCATATCCATATCTTAGTGAGCGAGATCCTAATCCATCCCTTAGTGATCCAGATCTATATCCAGTTATGGATCCAAATCCAATAGGTTATCCAGTCAATTAAGTGAAACCAACAACAGTCAAACGTACAACCACCCAATTTTATCTCGTAGCATCCTATTATAACATATCCTACCCCAGCTTCTCCACTGCCACCTCGCCTAACGTCACTACATGTTCCTACTTTTGGTACATCATAGCCTGAAAGAGAGCCAAAGTCTGACCTTCGTGACCAAAATGAATATTTTCAAGATTGAGATGAAAATTCTGAGTCTCGTGATCATGATAGGGATCCCCGCCCTTTCAAAGCCTTGAGGTTTGAGTTGTTTCCATGCTAACATCATAAATAAAATGGAGCTACCTTTGCATCTTAGGTGCCCTTCAATGACTTGATCATAGACGAGTTCATGCAATATTTCGAAGACTCAAATTCCAAGGTGGGGACCACCAAGAATAAAAATGAGGAGTGCTTAGATGCCATGTGTGTAAGTCTCGTAGTCTTTTTGAAAGATTAATGAGCGATCAAGTTTATTCCTTGCATAGCATGCTCAAAGTAAAGGGAGTTAATAAAGAGTGAAATATAATGACACGAGGGTTCAAGACTTCGAGAAGTAGAAACTTGGTTTAAAAAATGGGGATTGTGAGGTAGAAAGTTGGCCCCACATGTTGCAGGATTGTGAACAAGGAATGAGAAGACTTTTATGAGGTAGAATCTTGGCCCTGGCAAGATTGAAAATGAGGAATGGGAAGACTTGCTATTGTTGAAGATTGAGTATCTTCGAAATATATCCTTATTTTATTTGACCAAGAAAAAACCCTAAAGAATATTATTATATTATATTTGTAAAAGTCGGCCCTATTGTGCCTTGACAAGTAAAATGAAAAATAAAAGAGTAAAGTGACAAGTCAGCCTAGAGCTAATTTTAGGCTTACCAGACTATTATTTATAAAGGATGCCAACACCTTATTTGTACACACACACTAGCTTTGCAGCTGAGAAGAGGAAGTGTGCAAGTCTCTTAGGGAGATGTTACTGCAACTAGGAGGTGACGTTGTGGAAGTTCTTGGTTTATCTCTTGGGTATCTCTTGGCTAAGTGGTGCGCTACTCTTCCCTAGTCAAGGGTTAGAGGAGGATCTTCTTCTTTGTTAGTTCTCTCTTGGAGAGAGAGAGAGACATTGTTCTTGGTTGGTGAATCTATATTGAGGAATTTTTCTAGGTTTTTCCCCTTAGGGGGTTTTCCCAGGATAAATCTTGTGTATGATGTGAATTCTATTCTTTCAGTGATCCTTTATATGTAGCCATTGTGATAATGGTTTATAAGTAAAAGAACACTAATCTAATTAACTACTTAAGACGTAAAAATCATCATGGTATCAAAGCGGGCTTGAAAGAAGGAATTTCCATAGCACAGAAGAACTCGTTGAAGAAGATAATGGTATAGGAAGACTCTCCTAACCCTAGCACACCTTTTCCCTGGAACAATTTTTAGTTTTGGACAAATTTTAGAAATTAGGATTTTTGCATAAACCCTAAAAGGTGACGTCATCCACCTTGCTAGAGGATGTTGGGAAAAGTAAGACCATCTAGGAGCTCTCCCTAGGAGGGCACACCTAGTCTCTAGATCAGAATTTCAAAATTTGAAGTTTTAGAAATTAGGGTTTCCTCATAAAACCCTAAGTTTGCATTACCTGTTACAGTTGCAGTTGCAGTTGCAATTCCAGTTCCTTCGTGCCATTTCCTTCATGCCATTTGATGTGCAAGTTGCAATACCAACACTAGTTGCAGTGAAAGTTGGTGTGAACTTTTGGGACTGATTTTTTATTGTCCTAGTGCACCTTACCCTAGCAAATATCCAGCTACCTTTAAATTACAAGTTGAAGCACCTTTGAAGTTTTAAAGGTTATTTATTGCTTTCCGTTGTTGTCGAATGGTGCCACTACCTGTCGATACTGTCAGAGGTATGTACTTACATATATTTAAACTGTATCATTATCTTAACGATATTTGCAGGAGAAAGGATCATTTTTCCAAATAACAATTGTAGATCCAGAAGGATCTCATATCCAACACATTCATAAGAACAATGGACCCCACATTTGATTATTTTGATATGCCTCTATTTTTATGGAATTATAATTATCCTATGAACATCTAGGTTGTATTTTGATCTTTTGAAGTTATGACTATCATAATAACCATTGGTCAAAATTAAAGTCAAATTATTAGATTGATTAAGGTTGATATTATAGAGTTTATTCTCTAACTCATATTTCTATCAAGAAAGCATATTATTTTAGTACAGAGGACAGGTTGAAGAGAATACTTGTCATATTGAGTGAAGGAGACTTGGAAGAAAATCAACAACACTCATTCTTGAGGACAAGACTCCAGGTTCTAGGTTTGATTGATTAAGTTGATAATATTCAAATTTGCACATATGAAGTTTTATAACTTCCACATTACAAGTAAACATTATAGTTGTGATAGCAATATTTGAAATTTTTTATTATTGAATACTTGGTAGCATGTGAGAACTGTTGAGATAAATGCTTATTGTAATCATTTACTAGATATAACTAACATCTCTAGGAGAAACTTCTTGTTTTGTTTCCATGTTACCATGGAGGAATGATTGATCACAACACTAGAAGAGTGTTGCTCTCATTTCTTGTTATTGTGTTTCTTACTTTTGACCCTTTTTTTAGGAAGGTCACAAGTGATAGCTCTGAAGGAGCTACTATGACGATTGTTCTCACTATTGTTTTTACTATTATTATTGTCTATTTTTTCTCCCTTATTGTTCTTGTTCTGAGAAGGTAACAGGTGATAACCTTGAGGGAGCTATAATGACTGTTGCAGGAGGAAACATATTATATGAGACATGGATCAGACTATCCAAGTTGTATACATGACCTTATACATTCATGCACCGAAGAAGAAGCTAGTTTTTCTAGATACAGAACATCTCATATGGAGACAAATCATGAGGAGAATAAGGCTCCAAAACTGACAAAACAAATCCCTTTAATGCAGTTGATCACTCTTCAGATCATCAACAAGAGTTAGTAGAGCCATAAGGGCCTACCCAGAATCATTGTAGTAACCAGGAAGATACCAGTATGGTCCCATGACACTTTGTAGGATGCAAAGCCATATAGCATTGACGAGTCATATCATGAGGAGCAGAAGGATCCACCAGTGGTGAGGCAGGCAGACCCACCAAGCACCATCTCAGAAGGATCTATAGTTCAGAGGGAGTCATCCCTCACGATCTAGTAAGGAGGAGCAGCCTCCCCAGGTCCATTCATAGAGATGTACAAATTATTATTTGTGTCCATAGGATTCTCCCAGCAAGAGGGATAAAACTATGACAAGACACTTTCTCCAATAATTAGAAGAATTATATATAGAACAAACATGATTCATTAAAATAAGTCGACATAGTATGATATCCAAAGGGAGCAGGTATAACAATCCCTTTATTTTAGATTGAGTTATCTCCAGTGCCAGTTGGTGCAGTACATGAGTCGATCCATGGAGGCATGAATACAATAGAAGATTTAGTTACCTCCATAGAAAGAGGATAAGCTACCCTCAATGTAAATTATTGAGCCACTCTCAGTTTCATATGAAGTTGTTGTCATGATAGAATAGAGGAGCTACTTTGAGAGTTCAACAACTACAGTGAGAATGGAGCAGTCATTCTTCGCTTCAGAAAGAGTAGTTGTAGGTGTAGACTCCCAGTTCTAGAAGGACCAGTTGCAGAGAGAGTAGAGGACATACTCTCAGGCAGTGAGACAGGTAGTTCTTTGCAAAAAGAACATGATTGTGCAGATTGAGTTGAATCTGAGAAAGTGTACCAATTTGGTACAATGTGATGTGAAAATTTGGTTCGTTGATATATTTGAAGAACACAAGGACAAATATATGTTTTGCGGTGAACACATTGAGTCAGTACATGATTGAGCCTAGACATGTTCACCTGATTATGACAAAATATGTGATGAGGTACGTAAAGGGTACAATAGATTATGGACTCGGATATATCTCGAAAAGTGAGATAAGATTGCATGGATACACAGATTTTGATTGGGTAGGAAGTGTCACAAACCAGAAAAGTGCATCTAGATGTTGATTTAGTATGGGATCAGTTGTGATATCGTTGTTGGAAGATTGGTTGTTTTCATTGATGTCAACCCTAGTCATGGGTTTTGGACCGCAAGATTGATTAAGATATTTGGACATGAAGGAAAATGCACATGTAGATAAAACACCCATGGATGCATAGTATACATCATGTTGTTTCCGGTGGTATGTGGCATGTCACATGGATCATCATGGTTGAGGAGAAATGGATTTTTGAAGATGACAAAGTGAATTGTACATGTAGGCCCTGAAGATAATTAAAGAAAAGAATTACAAAATAAGAAAGTGTCAGGTCGGCCCTAATGTTAAAAGGAAGTGACATAAATTGTATAAATAAACATCATTATACATTCATTTGATACAAGTCGAATTTCAGAGGGAATAAAAAGTAAAAGAAGACCAGATTTCAAGGGAGGATGTAGTCTTTTGGTGATGTGTTCTAAGGTATGTTATTTTCAGGTCATCTTACCATTTTTGCTATAACATTTTTTCTAGAACGATTCAGATGGTGAAATCGCTATGGTATTTAGAAGACATATCAAGGTACCTTTGGTAAAAAGTTCAGCTCTTGATTCACTATAATTATGGAGATACACTTTGTGGAAGATAGGGTTTGTTACCAGTCTTGAAGCTAGTCAATAAACAGGTGTTCTGGGTAAAATAGTCATAACTTCTTCATACAAAATCCAAATGAAGTGGGACCACTTCCATTGGAAAGAGTACGGACTGTAGTTTCTTGTGTGAGAGTTTCAGAATTGGATGTTAAATATTGAGCATGGGGCATGCTATAAAAGTTGGGTCTTCTGAATAGACCAGAATTGAATAAAGTCTACCATTCTTTCTATAACCTCTTTTTGGGGAGGATTCAAGTAGTGAAAATTGGAGGAGTTTCAGAGAATACATTGAATAATATTATCTACAGGATCAGAGTACTCCAATAATTGAAAAATTGCAGAAGTTGAAGAAGTCTCAGGAAACATTATCAGGTTCTATGTGATGATTGGTTGATGGTGATGATTTAATGTAAAGTTTTATTATCTTTCATATATTCTTGGGTGGAAAGAAAGGACAAAGATGGAGAGTTCAAATCTCTCTTGATATTGGAGGATTGTATCTTCCTCTTGGAGGTTTATCCCTCCCTTTACATTTGGAATTTGTATCTACCTTTGAAAGTCATTACTTCCCTTGAACAATAACTATTGATTATTTCTCATATATTGTGCATGGTGTATTGTGGTGTATTGGTGTAACTCTTATGCTATTGTTCATTGCTCATTGGATATAGTTGAATGGTTTAAGTATAAGTTGAAAAAGGTTTTAAATTGTACTTGATACTGATTCACCCCCCTCTCAGTATCAACAATCGTGACTCAGTGTGAAGTAGACCTGTATGACACTCAGTTCCGTAGAGGCAGAGTATGTGGCAGCATGGTCAGCTTGTGGTGAACCAATATGGTTCAGAAGTTGATTGCAAAATTGTTTGATCTCGAGTTGGAGGAAACCTCTATCTATTATGAAAACCAGAGTTGCATAAAGTTGCCAGTGAACCCAGTGTTTCATAACAAGTCCAAGCATATCGAGATCAACTACCATTATATCCGAGAGATGATACAAAAGGGAGCAGTAAAGCTCCAGTATGTTCCTACCGAGGAGTTGGTAGCATATGTGTTGACTAAGCCTCTGTCGAGAGTGAAGTTTGAATACTTTAGAGACAAGCTTGGTGTGGCCCATAAGGATTTTACCTCATGAGAGAGAGTGATGTGTTCCCCAGTAGAGGGAATTGATGTGTTCCCTAGTAATGGGAAGTGATGTGTTCCCCAATAGAGGGAAGTGATGAGATCCCCAGTAGAGGTAGCTACTCCAGTGTAGGTTGGTACTCCAACGCAGGCTGGTATGCTACCCTAGCGCAGGTTGGTACTCCAACGCAGGCTGGTATGCTACCCTAGCGCAGGCTGGTACGCTACCCCAACGCAGGTTGGTATGCTACGCCAGCACAGGTTGGTACTCCAACGTAGGCAAATATGCTACCCCAACATAGGTTAGTACTCCAACGCATGCTGATATGCTACCCCATCACAGGTTGGTACTCCAACATAGGTTGGTATGCTACCCAACGCAAGTTGGTACTCCAACGCAGGATGGTATGCTACCCCAATGCAGGTTGGTACTCCAATGCATGCTACTATGCTACCCCAACGCAGGCTGGTATGCTACCCTAGTGCAAGTTGGTATGCTACTCCAATGAAATCTGGTATGTTAACCCCAATGCAGGTTGGTATGCTACTCCGACGCAGGCTGGTACACTACTCCAGTGAAAGTGTATAACTTCCTATGATATATATATATATGTGTGTGTGTGTGTGTGTGTGTGATTGACAACAAGACAATGAACAAATATGCAGAAGCGCAAAAGAAGTGATAATAACCATGACTAGAAGAATACCTTCCTTGCTAAGAGGGAGTGTTGAAGTTTGAGTAGCTTCGAAAGATATCCTTATTGTATTTGACCAAGACAAAAAGCTAAAGAATATTATTATATTATATTTGTAAAAGTTGGCCCTATTGTGCCTTGACAAGTAAAATGAAAAATAAAAGAGTAAAGTGACAGGTTGGCCCAGACCTAATTTTAGGCTGGCCAGACTACTATTTATAAAGGAGGCCAGTGCCTCATTTGTACACACACACTAGCTCTGCAGCTGAGAATAGGAAGTGTGCAAGTATCAAAGGGAGGTGCTACTGCAACTAGGAGGTCATGATGTGGAAGTTCTTGGTTTATCTCTTGGGTATCTCTTGGTTAAGTGGTGTGCTACTCTTCCCTAGTCAAGGGTTAGAGGAGGATATTCTGATTTGTCAGTTCTCTCTTGGAGAGAGAGACATTGTTCTTGGTTGGTGAATCTATATTGAGGAAGTTTGTTGGGTTTTTCCCCTTAAGGGGGTTTTCCTAGGGTAAATCTTGTGTATGCTGTGAATTTTATTCTTTCAGTGATCCTTTATATGCAACCATTGTGTTAATGGTTTATAAGTAAAAGAACACTAATCTAATTAACTACTTAATATGTAAAAATCAACAGCTATGACGTTTTTTTACTATCTAAGGGCTTGAGGGCTTAAGGACATGAGATTGGATAAGTGTAAAATTTATGAAAGGAGGAACCACACCTCCACATGGTGTGACCTTATTGGTTGGAATGAAATAAATGAATCTCTGAGAGAAAGAGGATGAAAACATGCATTAATTTACTTCAACTAGATTGGTATATTTTTCAATTGTGTTGTTGATTGGGTTTGTATTTGTTCCTTTTTCCTCAACTTGGATTTTTAAATCTGAAAACTTTGATGCTTCCTTTTTCATAATTTGTTCTAACTTGTTTCCCAGTGACTTCTTATCATTCTTAATATTCTTAATTTGCGTAAGTAGGTTTTGATTATGATTAGTTAAGCATAAAAGTTCATCATTTCCTAATTTGTTGACTTTATTTTTTGTGTCTTAATTCTCAAGTTTCTCACCTTTTAACTTACCGATTTGTTCCAACAACCCTTGATTAAGGTTCCTTAAGCGATAATTTTCTTCACATTTTTCTAATAATTTCTCCTGAGATCTTGATTCTCTTGTTCCAACTTCTCAACACACTATTTTTTATCCTTTGACTTCTTAATCAGTGTAAATATTTTTTGACTGTGATATTTTTGTTAGTGTTTCATGGAAACCTGCACATGAGACCTAGCTAAAGCATACACGAACAAATCTTATCAAGAAAAGGAAGAGAGATCCAATATGAAGAATGAGAATCAATGTCTATTATGATCTTATCAATGAGTGAGTGATATTCACTCATATAGGCAATGACATCATATAATTAGAAATGCATGCATAATAGTGATGGTATAAAATTAGAAAGTATAAAATAGAACTAGTCAGTTAACTCCCACCGAACTAGTGTGCCGAAAATAGAAATTTCTCCAACACCCCCCCTGAACATCACTATGGACTAAAAAATGAGTCCCGACTACTAGTCCATATTAGTTACTCATGTACAATGAAACTAATGAACACTGAATAAAAATGAGGAAAGAGGGAAAACCACGTGGAAACAAAACCCCCTCTCAAAATACAATGCATCAAAAGAAGAAAAGGCAATAGGAAACTGTGTTCTTCATTGCAAGACTATCCTACAAAGTCTGAAACTTATGCTCACTAAAATTATTCGTGAAGATGTAGAAATATTTATGGATCTGATGAAGTTCTTTGGAAACATGTCTATCCTTGTACCTCTTGATCCTATGGACCCATCTGCACCTGAAAATATTCCTTTCTGGTGGAAGTGGAACCAGATCCCAAGTTTGATTCTCTAAGAGTGAGTAATACTCCTTTTGCATGGTTGCTTCCCATAGTGGATTGCCAACAACCTCATTGTAGGTATGCGGATCAGAATATTGAACCATGTATCAATGCATGGGCATCGCTGGTTCAGAAGATGAAATTACATGAGAAGGCTCCTCATGATGAAATCGAGTCCTCCTCGAATCCAATGGATTCCCTGTAAGGATACCTGCTGCCTAAATTGTGAATTGTGCCTTCTTGGGCATCTACTGAAGCTTCACCGCTGACTTCTTATCTAGTTGTACTACCTGCTTATTTCCATGTGCATAATCTGAGTGTATGGAATCTTCTCTGATGTATGAAACTAATGGAAGCACAAGAGTATGTGCATGTTGCACTGGAGGTGAATGCAAAGTACTCTCCTTATGTGTAAGTAGAAAAGAGGATTCATCATCAGAAAACTTAGTGAATTTATACAACCTTGACTTGTGATCCACCTCACCAATTGCAATGATGGAATTTTCATGCATGTCAATTATTGAAACTGAATCTGATGTAAATTAAACCTTTTTACCTTTCTGGGTGATCTGATAAACTAAGAGCAGATTCATAGAAAGATTTGGAACATGTAAAACATTCTCAAAATTGCCATTATGGAGTTCCAATCTCCCTTCTCTTCTACTGCTACTAGAGTATCATCCCTCATGAGAATAGGGGGTCTTGAGCATGGACTCATAGAAGAGAAAAATTCCTCTTTCGCTGCCATATGATGGGATGCACCAGAATCTATAATGCATGAATCAGATGAGGAATTAACTGCAACAAGAGCATGATGATTACCTTTCTTAGGAGCATGATCTTCTTCCTTCTGCTTCTTGAATCCCTCTGAAATGAAGTTTCCAAGGTTGTTTTGTTGAAGTTCCCATGCCATAAGATCGATTTGTTTCTTCATGCATGTGGATTCTTCATGATTCAGTTTATTACAGTAAGTGCACTGATTTCCCTTCTTCTTCTTCTTGGAATTTGAAGATTCTTTGGAACTTGAAGAATCGTTAAAGGGTTTGGAATATCCCTCTTTCTCGTTCTGTTTCTCCTTCTCATTCTATTTGGATGATCCTTTTCCATAATTCATGGTAACTGCATGTGATTTGGGATCCTTGATGAGGCCCATCTGTATGAGTTTTTTCTAGTCTTGGTGAGAGACTCAATGAACTGAGCCATCGTAGGCATTTTCCAATTTGTTCTGAAAAGACATCTGCCAGAATGCAAATTGGAGACATATACACCATATCCTGGTCCTATCTTGGCCAAGATTGTTAGAATAAGTTGTTTCTCTTGTGTATACTTGTCAATACCACATTCACCCAAGCTCAAAATCAAAGATTTAAATTTAGTAGATAAATCATGTATATTATCAAAAAATTTAGGGTCTAAGGTATTCAACTCTACCTCAAGCATATGACCTCGCATCTCATTCTGCTTTCCAAAGATTCCTTCCAAGGTGGTCCATATATCATTTTCATTATTTCATGTGGAAACATGAAACCATAGATCAATGGATATTAACTCAAGAAATAGTCATGTGGCCTCATCCTTACGGTTCACCCATCTGGTCTTCTCAAGCATTGATGTAGGTTATGTTTTTGTCACCATCATCAAATTATACAGTCCTTTTCGTTTGAGTTGGAATGCGGCCTTCGAATTCCATTCAAAATAGTTGTACAGTGTGATCATTATCACCATACTTTATTGAAGAAGTTGCATCACCTCCATCCCTGCTATTGATTCTGAAAAGATCTTGAAAACCCAGATTGTGGATTCCAAGATATGACAGACGGTTCTATGACAACTATAGGTATGATAAAAATATATATATATCCTAAAATATGATGTGGGTTTTGGATATTTTTGGTGAGCATGAACATCCCTATGTTATACATATCTGGTCCAAATTTTATCCCGACCTAGATCGCGGATTTTGAGATATGGCTATTTTACTGCAAAAACCCAATTTTTTGGAGGGCTGCTGAATCGTCACACCCTAGAGAAGGATAAAGTGCGACAATGTTGAATCATCGCACCCTAATGAAGGAAATAATGCGAAAATTGTGAAAAATTGAATCATTGCACCCCGGATGAAGAACACAGTGTGATGACGTCACACCTTAGATGTGTATAGGTTACGACGATGCCTGGATTTTTTTTTTCTTAAGCTTGAGTGCGACCATCACACCCTTTGATAGGGATAGGCTACGATGATTCCAATCGTTGCACCTTTCGATAGGGATAGGCCATGACAATTGCAGAAACCAGGTTTACTGAAATCCTCTTTCTCTCTTCTCTATCTTGTCTAGGTTGCTCCAAGTAGCTCAGCTATGATACCATGTCAGTGTTTCATGGAAACCTGCACATGAGACCTAGCTAAAGAATACACAAACAAATCTTATCAAGAAAAGGAAGAGAGATACAATATGAAGAATGAGAATCAATGTCTATTATGATCTTATCAATGAGTGAGTGATCTTCACTCATATAGGCAATGACATCCTATAATTGGGAATGCATGCATAATAGTGATGGCATAAAATTAGAAAGTCTAAAATAGAACTAGTAAGTTAACTCCCACTGAACTAGTGTGCCGAAAATAGAAATTTCTCCAACACTTTTAAGCTAGAAATTTCTTCAATTTTTGTTAATAATTCCCCATCTTTTTCTAATAATTCATCACCAAATATATTCTCGAGATATTTATATTTTTCTTGTTGTTTTGCTAATTCATCTTCTAACTTTTTAATTCATGATTGTATTTGTATGTCACTTTGAAATTCGATTAGAGTAAAATATCTATAACAATTTGAGAAAATGACATTTTAATTTTTGAATGATTCTAGACATGTAAACTCCTTTGCACAAAAATGACATTTTTCCAAAAAAGTAGAATTATGTGTGGAATCCATAATTCCAACTTCTTATTAAATAATTAGTTGGTATACTAATGCAAAGGTTCCTTGAAAAATGATTTGCTTCAATAAATCCTTTCAATAGCTTCCTTGATATAGTACAATATTTCACTTAAAATTAAACTTAAACTTAGGCACCTTCTAACTTAAGTATTATTTTTATAATAATAATAATAATAATAATCTAATTTTAAGGTCACGACCAAGCCAACAACCAAATTGGTGTATGAGACCCCCTTGTTTGTGGGACAAGGGACCCCCTTCGCGCAACGATTTGACTGCTAAAGTCTATGGATGTATACATACCCTACCCCCCTCTGGATTTGAACTTGTGACCTCTTAGGAGGAAACACATGTTCATTTTGATAGTAAGAAACCTCCTTCTATAATGCACACAAGGTAGTTGCAGCTGCAGTTTTGACATTTTCACTATTTTTGGGTTACTGGTTATCTTGGAGAGTGTGCCACACTTGGAGAAGCTCTTCCTTGGTTATTATTGGTCATATTATTGAGGAGCTAGGTCTTGGTGATGCTAGCCTTGGGGAAGATCTTCTCTGTATGGTATTTTGGCTATTGATGGTGATGCACTGGTAATATCTTGGACTAAATTCTTCTAGAGAAAGGTTGTTTGGTTTTCTCCCAAGTTTGGGTTTACTAGGATAAACTCTTGTGTTCTTGTGTCTACTGTGCATGGATAATATTTCTATATCTTATTATTTCCGCTGCATTGTTATAGTTGAGATTTCCAGTGTATAGTTATTCTATGATAACTTTTGTATGAAAGTGAATCTTGTTATTAATCATAAGTAAATAACTATCAAGAGATGAGAATCATAAAAACATCAGCATGGTATCAGATCTAGTTGAAATATCACCACTTCACAGTTTTTGTTTGTTGCTGCAGTTTGTCGCTACACAGACCTGAAATTGTCAAGCTCGTTGCGCAAATTATTGGAGAACGTTGAGTTTAATTTTTCCATATATCAACTTTCCCTATCCTAGTGCACCTCCTGGTTCTCTCATATTACAACTTGGTGAAAGTTGAAATTTATCATTACAATTGCAATTGCCAATTACAGTTGTAGCTTCCAATTACAGTTGTAGTTGTGGTTTCTAGTTACAATTGCAGTTGCCACTTGCAGTTGCAGTTACCATTTATAGTTGCTAGTTACACTTGCAGTTGCCAGTCGCTAGTTGCAGTTGCCAATTGCCAGTTGTTAGTTGCACAAACCTTGAGATTAGAAGACAAGTTGGATGGTGCTAAAAATTTAGAGGTATGCACTTGTATATAAGCTATGTCATGAGGGTGTTTATAGGAGATGTACACTTGGAAAAAGGATATTTTTCCAAGAAGTGACAAATGGATCCTAGATCTAGTGCATTCAGAGGAATAGTGCACCCTCCCTAGAAATTAAGACTCCAGGTTTGCATATTAGGTTTGATATTTTTATATTGTTGCATCTTAAATAAATATTGTAACTGGGACAACAATATTTAGAGTTCTATTACTGTTGAGTACCTTTAATGTTTAGTGAAACTTGAATATTGTTAGTACAATAATATTTATATAAATTCTCATTGTTTAGTACTAATGATGCACTTGTTTGCAAGATATAATTGATCTCCTCTAGGAGATGTTCTTGGTTGTTGTCTTTGTCCCGAGAAGGTTACTATGGAGGTCACAACACTAGAAAAGTGTTTCTCTTGTATTTTGTTCTTTTTTTGTTCCGGGTAGGTTACCATTGTTGGAATTTTAAATTTTCTAGTTACACAATTACAATTACTTAATACAATAACAACTGTAGTAGGATCATTGAAAGATAGACAATCATAGATACAATAGAACAAAAATAGTATCCTTGGAAACCCTCGTGGGGGAGAAAACCCAACAACCAAAATCCTCAATATAGATTCCTTCAACCAATACAATGATGCTCTATAGTTCTCCAAGAAATACCAAGACCAAAACACCAAAAGAACCAGTCTCCAAGACTTGTGCATTAGACCTTCTTATGCGCTCCAAGATGCATAAGAGAAGTGTGTGAGTGTGTGTCCAAATGAGAGGAACCTATCCTCTATTTATACACAACAATGTCTCTTGAATAGACATGAATATTGACCTAACTAACCCATAAAACAGGTCGACTAGCCACAATGGGTATTTTTACAATTATAAGTAAAATACCAATAATATAATAATTTATGTTGAGACAACTTGTACAATATAATTATAATAACATTTTAAAGTTTTGAATAAAAAATATATACAAGAATATATTTCATAGTTACACCAAAAATATTAACACTCCCTCTTAACTAGGAAGGTATTCTTTCCAGACACAGACTCCAAGTCTAATACCACACGATCTCACATCCATTGACTATTGAACATGGGAATCTATAAATCCTCAGATATCCATATCTATGGGTAGCTCTCAATAGCTAAAACATGTCCCCAACACATACACTCCCTGTGATGCATCAATATTTGATCATGTGCACTCTTGTTTCAATGCGAGCCCTTTTTCATGCTGGATGAGACCCACCAGATTCAGTGCCAAACATTTTTCATGTTGGATGAGATTTTTTCATACTTAGTGCCAACCCTTTTTCATGCTGGATGAGTTCCACATGTCACTCCCTCTGAAGAGAGACCACATCAAGCTTTTCCTTGAAGTACTCGAACTTTGTCCTCGACAACGGCTTGGTGAACACATATGCAACCTGATCCTCGATAGTCATGAACTGGAGCCTCATTTCTCCCCTCTGTACCACATCCCTGATACAATAGTATCTGATCTCGATATGATTCGAGTTGTCATGGAACATAGGGTTCTCTGAAAAATTCATGAAACTTTGGTTGTCACAACAAATGCAGTTCACCTCCAATCCAAGACCAAATAACCTAGATAGGACCTTCTGAAGCCATATTGCTTCTCTGCTCGTTGCACATGCTTCCATGTACTCAACTTCAGTCATACTGAGTGCCACACATGACTGATTTTTGCTGCTGCACGAGACCATATTGGAGCCAAGACTGAAACAATATCCGAAAGTGCTCTTCCGGTCATGAATACTGCTGACCCAATCTGAATCTGAGTATCCATACAATCCAAAATCATGGTCAAACATATATAAGAGACCATGATCTAGAGTACCATTAAGGTACCTCAACACATGTTTTATTTCAACCAAATGAATTTGTCTGGGTTTCTCCAAATGCTAACTCAGGGTGTTCACAGAAAAACATATATCTGGTCTTGTGTTCATCAAATACTTCAACGAGCCCACTATCTTCATGTATAAGATAGAATCCACAATCTATAAATTTGTATCCTGCAACAACTTAAGATTTGATACCATCGGGGTTATTGTGGCCTTACAGTCCAACATCTCGAACCTCTTCAATATTTCCACATCATACTTTCCTTGATTTAGGAAAATCCCATATGATCTTTGCCAAACTTCTATTCCCAAGAAGTAGTGCATCATTCCTAAATATTTCATCTCCAATTATGTAACCAATTTTCTCTTACATTCAGTGATGAGATTTTCCGCACTTGTTAAAAACATGTCATCTACATACATTAGTAGAATCACCGGTTCACCATCCTTAACCTTAAAGTAAAGTTTAGGATATGCATTGCTCTTGGTAAAACCCAAGCTCATCATAAAATTGACAATCTTACCCTACCATGTTCTGGGTGCCTACTTCAATCCATATAAATAATCTGCACACATGATTCTCCTTGTCATGTGTCTCGAATCCAAGTGGTTGCTCCACATAAACTTCCTCTTTTATTTCACCATTCAAGAAGGTTGTCTTTACATCCATCTGGTGCACCTTCCATTTCATCATAGAGGCTAATGAAAGTATAGTCTTGATCGAGGTATATCTTGCTATGGGAGAAAAAGTTTCTTCATAGTCAATCACTTCCTTCTAAGAGAAACCTCGAGCCACAAATATTGTCTTATATTTTTCAATACTGCCATCATCTTCGTGTTTCGTCTTGTAGATCCATTTCAAACTCACCACAGATTTTTCCTTTGGTTTGGGAACCACATCCCAGAAATCATTCTACATAATGGACTGGTATTCCTCTACAATGGCACCTTTCCATACTTGATTTTTTGTAGCCTCTTCATAACTGGAATGTTTTGGATCCATTGTGTCACACAAGCATGCCACGTAGCTGGAATACAGCTTCAACTTCTTATTTTCCCTAAAATATTTCTCTGGGGCACCAATTCTTTCTGTATCTTTGATAAGCTCTTGTGCCCAAGCTGGTCTTCTCTTGTGAGAAGGTATCTCGGCTAGTTTCTGAGGTTCTACCATGTCATGATCCTCTAGAATGAATTCCTCTGGTTCAAATGCCTCTGGAACTTTAGGAACTTCATTCTCTTCTTCATGTGCCTCTTCTACATGAATATGTTTGGATTTACTGAAAGTTGCATTCTCATCAAAGGTTACATCTCGGTCGATCTCCACTTTAAAGTGACCGAGAATGTATATTTTGTAAGCCTTCGATGTGTCACTATAAACAACAAATATTCCCTTCTTTCCAAAAGGGTCCAACTTTGTCCCCTTTTCCTTGGGGATGTGAACAAATATAGGGAAGCCAAAAATTCTAAAATGGTTGACTTTTGGCTTCTCTCCTGAAAATATTTCCTCGGGTGTCTTCTTTTCAAGCACCTTGTGGGGAATTTTGTTCTGCACATACACTGTATGGTCCAAAATTACTTAGTATGATTAGAATTTACCTACGTTTCTGTGGGCAGAGGCATCCATGACTATAGTGTATGTCAACATAAGTCCTCACAAGACTTTGAGGAACATGACTCCTGAGGAGGCCTTCACCAGAGTGAAGTCTCAAGTTGGACACTTAAGATATTTGGGTGTCTAGTATACATTCATGTACGCAAGGAGAAAATGACCAAGCTAGACCCTTCAAGAAGAAAGGGTACATTTGTGGGGTACAGTGAGTCTTCAAAGGCATACTAGATCTACATCCCTGGTTAGAGACAGATTGAGGTGAGCAGAAATTTTACCCTTAATGAGGAGGTATCCTTCAGGAGATCTAAAGGATCTCACATAGATATTGATGGTGAGAGACATGAAGAGATGGTTCCTTCTCCCCCTCACTCTCCAGTAGTTCAAAGGGAGACATCGCCTATTGATCAAATTGATCACGTTGATCTTGTTGCTCCACTTAATGTTCCCAGAAATATTGTAGTAGGTCGGAAGATACTTGCATGGGCTCGTCAGACTCTGCAGGAGGCAGAAGAACATGCAAATCCTCATGGTACCTTTCAAGAGAGAAAGAGACATCAGATATATTCGTTCTCTATTGTAGCTATGAGCCACATCATTGATTCCAATCCTTCCTGTTATGAGGAGGCATCTAGTATGGAGAGATGCCATGATGGAGGAGTATCAATCCATCATGAAGAATGATGTGTGGGATATTGTTTTGAGACTTGAAAGGAAGTTTGTAGTGACTTCCAAATGGATCTATAAGATCAAACATATAGCCGACGGAAGCATTGAGAAGCACAAAGCAAGATTTGTTTCTAGAGGATTCTCTCAGGTGGAGGGAATAGATTATGAGGAGACATTTTCTCTTTTTGCTCGATACACTTCTATCCGGATGATTATTTCCCCTGTAGCATCCATGGGTTGGAGAGTACATTAGATAGATGTAAAGACAACATTTCTCAATGGAGAGATTAAGGAAGAAGTATACATTGAGCAGCCAGATGGTTTCGTGATACATGAGAAGGAGTCTCATGTGTGCAGGTTGAAAATGGCCTTGTATGGAATCAAGCAACCACCTTGAGCTTGGTATGCAAGGATTGATGGAAACCTGATGATTTTTGGGCTTCAGTAAAAGTGTTGACAATTCTAGCTTGTACTACAAGATTGTTAATGGTGAGTCCCTGATTTTGGTCCTCTACGTTGATGATTTATTCCTCATCAGTACAGAGAACCTTATTATTGAATGCAAGTATGTGTTGGCCTCTGAGTTCGAGATGAAGGACCTTGGTATGATTCAATACTTCTTGGAACTAGAGGTGTGGCAAAGAACTGATGAGATCTTCCTGAGTCAGGGGAAGTACACAATTGAGAAATTAAAGAAGTTTGAGTTATTGAACTTGAAACTCACAGCTACACCTATGGTGACGAATATGAAGAAACTATGTGTGTCTTCTTCCGATTCCAACAAGATTGATCTGACCCCGTACAAACAATTGATTGGATCATTGATGTATCCGGTTAACACCAGACCAAATATTTTCTATGTAGTGAGTGCACTTATCCAATTTATGAGTCAGCTGAGATAGACACACTAGATTGTTGTGAAACATGTGTTGAGATACTTGCGAGGCACAATTCAACATGGTCTGAGATATACTTCCAGTATTAATATGATATGGCAGGAATATATTGACTCTGATTGGGCAAGGAGCGCAGTGGACATAAAGAACACCTTCAAGTGTTCCTTCACTTTGGGATCTTCCATGGTTTCTTGGTGAAGCAAGAAACAAACTTCTGTGACTTTGAGCACAATAGAAGCAGAGTACATTGCATTAAGTATGATAGTCTATGAAGTAGTGTGGCTTCACAAGCTCCTTTGCAGATTTATTCGAACATGTGTTGGATTCCACCATTATTCATTATGGTAACCAAAGTTGTGTGAAGATCTCTGAAAATACAGTGTTTCATGACAAATCGAACCACATTGATATCAAGTACCATTACATCCGAGACATGGTGCAAAGGAAGGAAGTATTGGTGCAGTACCTTCCTACAAATGAGCAGGTTGTTGATGTTCTTACCAAACCAGGATGAAGTTTAAGTACTTCTGTGACAGACTTGGCATGGCATAGAATGCCTCCCTCACTGAGAGGGAGTGTTGATGTTTGCAGCTTCCTGAGACATTCTCCAGATCATACTCCTCTGTGACTAAGTTGATTTGATCTATGATGACACTTATCTGAGAAGGGATAAGTGTGGTTGGGCTTATAACCCAATGTCCCATGTGGAGAGAACATGAGGACATGTCAAGGGAGTTGACCCTTGATGTCATACACTATGGGAGTTGAACCTAGTGTTTCTAGAGGGTGTAGCCTCTAGAAGTCCACATGGAGTGCCATGTGTGACAAAATTTCTCCAGATCGTACTCCTCTATGAATTGAGTTGAGTTGATCTGTGAGGACACTTATCTGAGAAGGGATAAGTGGAACACTTATTCGAGAAGGAATAATTGCGGTTGGGATTATAACCCAACATCCCATGTGGAGAGCACATGAGGACATGTCAAGGGAGTTGACCCTTGACGTCATACACTATGGGATTTGACCTTAGTGTTTATAGAGGGTGTAGCCTGTAGAAGTCCACATGGAGTGCCATGTGTGATAAACTTTATCCAGATCGTACTCCTCTGTGAATCGAGTTGAGTTGATCTGTGAAGACACTTATTCAAGAAGGGATAAGTGGAACACTTATTCGAGAAGGAATAAGTGCACGTGGGATTATAGCCCATCGCCCCATGTGGAGAGAACATGAGAACATGTCAAGGGAGTTGACCCTTGATTTCTCACACTATGGGGAGTTAACCCTAAGTGTTCTTAGAGGGAGTATCCTCTAGAAGTCCACATGGGAGTGCCATGTGTGACAAATCTTTTACTACTATGTGTTATATTCTTTGCACAAGTAGTAGTGTCTGAGCGCCTGCGCCGGGCGCGCAGGGGGGTGCTAGGCCCCCCCTTGCGGAGGTTCGGGGGCAGCGCCCCCGAAATTTGTTTTTTGGGCCGACATATTTTCGCCGGTTTCGGGCCGACATATTATCGCCGGGCCGACATATTTCCGGGACGACATATTTCCGGGACCACATGATATTAGGTGGTTTTCGGCACATGGTTTTTTGCCGATGGTTTTCTATTTCTGGTTAAGGAATTAGGGTTTTGGACTAATCCAGGTCACTAGGTTAGGGTTTTGGATGCCGCTGGCTCCTATATGTATATTGTATTGTAAACAATGTAACACAATGTGTATCAATATAATATATGTTGGTTTTCCTGGTTTGGGTTTCCAGGTGAAAAATCTCTGTGTAATGTTTGTATTTGCCATTGTATCTTTTCTGTTCTTTTCAAAATATCAATTTGCAGTAGATATTGTACAAGGTTAGAATTTACACTATGGTGGTTTTGTACCACTAGCGGAGACTGCATGTCTCTGGATAGTAATTGTGTACTACTATGGAAATATACCTCCCTAGCTAAGAGGGAGTGTTGATGTTTCAGCATCGGGCATAACTTCTCCTATATTGGGCTGCAGACCAAGGGAGATAGGATACATTTATCACAAAGGTGCACTTGTGATAAGTGGGCCCAAACGTAGTCCTTCCTTGATCATGACAAGGAATAATATGGACTCGAGGTGCTTGAAGTGCTTTCCACGTGTCAGTTAGCATCAAGCCAACATTCACTCATAGGTGTGTGCCTGTAGTGAAATATCCTGGTGTAGTGTTTGTCCTAGTCATGGTGATTTGACAAGGAATGATAAAAACTCAAGATGCTATATGCTATTACATGTGAACCCAAAGTGAGCCTAATCTTAGAGAGAGTTAATTGGCTCAGAGGAAGAATCGCAGAAGGAGTTTCTCCTTGGTTCAGGTGGGAGAGAGATGTCTCCCAAGATTGACAGACAAGTGTCATGAGTCTAGGGTGAAGTTTGTATACTTAAAAGACAAGAGTGGCATGTTGCAAAATGTCTCCCTCATTGAGAGGGAGTGTTGATGTTTTGACAACATCGGGAAGACATTCTCTAAAGATAATAATTAATAATATAATTATTATTGATTATTAAATATATTATATAATAAGTAAATCATAATAATAAATAGTTATTGATTATTCAAGGGACGCGTCCTTTCATGGATGTTCACCTTATGTTCCCTATATATGGAACACTCATTATTGTAATAATATATTGAATATCGATCATATCTCATATGAAGAACAACCAATGGCCTCTTCCCACAGATGCATACGAAGATCTTGATCATGGATCATGGTCTTTACTGCTTCCATGATTTCCTGGTTCTTCCTTTTAGCTATTCCATTCTGATAAGGGTTATAGGGAGTAGAAAGCTCCCTCTTAATCCCAACTTCCTTGCAATACTCCTTGAATTCTTCTGATGTGAATTCACCTCCATTGTCTGATCGCAAGATCTTTATCTTCTTCTCTGTCAAGTTTTCTACCAGATCCTTGAACTCTTTGAATTTTCCAAAAACTTCATTCTTTTCTTTTAACAAATAAATCCAAGGTTTACATGAGTAATCATCAATGAAAGATACATAATATGCATACCCACTTAGTGAAGCTTCCGACATCGGTCCACATACGTCTGAATGCACGATGTCCAAAACTCCTTTGGCTATGTTATCACTATTGGGAAAGGATTTCTTCACATTCTTTCCTTGTGCACATCCTTTGCACACACCATCTGGTTCTGCTTGGATTTCTGGAAGACCTGTCACCATTTTTCTCACAACCAGAAGATCTTTGTAGTGTATGTGAGAAAATATCCTATGCCATAGTTCACTGGGATTCACAATATCATGAACCATTGTGGAGTTTGAATGTCCTTTTAATTTGTAGAGTCCTCCTTCTTCAAATCGAATCACTACTGCATCATCAAGGGTCTTCCCTCTAGGCCACATAAGAACTTGAACATCAATAAATGCTACTGTAAATCCTTTCTTGTCCAATGCTAAAATTGAGAGAAGATTCTTCTTTAAACCTAGAACATAGAGAACTTCCTTCATCTTCATTGGCTTGCCTAAGTTTAACCTATAGAAAGCTTCTCCAACACCTTTGATTGGATACTGATAGTCATCACCCAATTTCACCTTGTGAGGTAAATATTTATGAATAATTTTAGATAAGGAGTCTTCATAGCCTGTCATGTGCTTGGAAGCACCATTATCTATCAACCAAGTGTCACTTCCATGAGTAACAATACTTGTGAGGGATGAGATAATAACATAATCCTCATCACTTGATTCATATTGCTTTGCAACCTTCTTGGGAGGCTCATCATCTTCAGCTGTGTGAGCTTGATGCCTCTTACTTCCTTTTTTATTCTTAATTTCCATAATGAGGGGGAATTCCCTAACAAAGTGTCCCAATTTCTGACAACAATAACATCTGATATTTGAGTTGTCTCTTTGAACCATCTTAAACTTCTTAGGTAAAGAGTGTTCATTTTTTTTCTTTCCTTTCCTAGTATGGGCGACTAGGGATTGATCTTCATCTTCCATATTTTCTTCTCTTGCAATTGTTCTAGATTCTTCCTAGTTATAATCTTCCCAAATCCTACTAAAATTGGGAAGCTTATTTCTTGAACAAATTCCTTGGATGAATGCATCCCATGACCTTGAGAGGCCATTCAAGGTATTCATCACCATGTCTTCTCCTTCTACTAATTCACCAATGGATTCTATCAGTTCCTTGATTTGATTCACTCTTGAGAAGTAGGAGTGAATGGTTTCTGAGTTTTTCATTTTCACATTCTTCAACTAAGATCTCATATTCATTCTTTTATTTATGTTGCTTCCCTCAAACAGACAAGTTAAGGTGTCCATCATTTTCTTTGGAGAATATAATGGTGATATATGATGGATAAGGTGGTCCTTAATGGAGTCTACAATAATCTTTTTTTCTCTCACCATGACCTTCTTATATTTTTTCTTATCTTCATCTCCTTGAGGTTCTTGAACCTCTTCTATAATGAACTTATCCAGTTCACATTCTTCAAGAAGGAGGGTTACTCTATACTTCCAGGCCCTGAAGTTATCAGCTCCATCTAGCTTCTCATCGATCTTTGTTCCGGTAGTCATCCTACCTTCCTATGGTCTTTTTTTGTTCGACAACTAGACTTAAAATAGATCCCTTTTAGGCTTCTAGATTTGCAACTGGATTCTATTCAGGCCTGCTCTGATACCTTGTTGGAATTTTAAATTTTCTAGTTACACAATTACAATTACTTAATCCAATAGAAATTGTAGTAGGATCACTGAAAGATAGACAATCACAACTATAATATAAAACAAATATTATCCTAGGAAACCCTCATGGGGGGGGAAACCAAACAACCAAAATCCTCAATATAGATTCCTTCAACCATTACAATGATGCGATATAGCTCTCCAAGAAATACTAAGACCAAAACACCAAAAGAACCAGTCTCCAAGGCTTGTGTGCTAGACCTTCTTATGTGCTCCAAGATGCAAAAGAGAAGTGTGTGTCCAAATGAGAGGAACCTATCCTCTATTTATACACAACAATGTCTCTTGAAGAGGCATGGCTCTTGACGTAACTAACCCATAAAATAGGGCCGACTAGCCACAATGGGGATTTTTACAATTATAAGTAAAATACCAATAATATAACAATTTATGTTGATCCGACTTGTACAATATAATTATAATAACCTTTTAAAGGTTTGAATAAAAAAAATATACAAGAATATACTTCATTGTTACACCAAAAATATTAACAACCATGAAGGAATGATTGGTAGCAACACTGGAGAAGTGTTGTTCTTATTCTTTGTTTCTTATTCTTGTTCTTTTTCCAGGTAGGTCACAGGAGATAACTCTGAGAAAGTGCTATAGTGATGATTGTTCATGTTCATATTTTTTTTCTTGTTTATGTTTTCTATTCATAAGAATATTGTTCTTGTCTGTTATTTTCCCTTTGTATTGCTCTTGTTCTAGGCAAGTCGCAGGTGGTAGCTCTGAGAGGGAGATATAGTGATGGTTGCGGGAGGAAATAGATTAGATGGTCTCTAGTTTGATACATGGATCAGACTATCCAGACATAGAGTTGTGTACATAAACATATACATCCATGTACTGAAGAAGAATAATACAAATTTAAAACCTTCTAGAAAGAAGGAGACTTTTGTGGGATATAGAGTGTTCCACATGGAGATTGACATGGAGGAGTAGGTGGCTCCACCAGTGGTGAGGAAAATGACCCCACCTAGTACTATTTAATACAAAGCTAGAGTTCAGAGGGAGTCAACCCTTAGGATCCAATAGGGAGGAGCAACCTCCCAGGACAGTTCATTGGATATTAGACTTCAGAAGATGCAGAGGGAGCAGATGGCTCCAAAGATTGTACAGACTCAGAGGGAGTCATGTTTCAGAGAGAGCATGGTACTCCAGGATCGATGGATACTTGATGAGATTGGTTTTAACCAAGAATGTACAGAGTGAGCCTGGTCTTAGAGAGAGTCAGTTGGCTCAAGAGAGATTCAATTATTCAGAGGGAGTCCCCCCCCCAGATCTAAGTGGGAGAGAGACATCTCCCGGGACTGACAGACATGTGTCATGAGTTGAGGAGGCCAGACAGAAGATTTAGAGGAAAGAGGCTTACAGGATATGTGATCTTTCTATAGTGACAGAGGAGGCATCCAGTCAAGAGGACTGGGTATGGATTTTGTCTCAGTCACAGAGGGAGCATCCAGTGAGGCAAAATAGACATCAAGACTTACTCTACTGACAGAGGGAGTTGGCCTCAGAGTTTGATATGGAGGATCATGACTGGATGTACTCTTGGGATTAGAGGTGTGACAAGATCATATGAGATCTTCCTCATTCAGGGGGTACTGATGAGATTCGATATGATGGACTGCAAGTCCATGAGTACACCTATGATGAAAAATATGAATAATTTGAGTGATTCTACTCCAAATTCATTTTTCGTGGATCCCATGATGTACAATAAGTATATCGGATCCTTGATGTACCTGGTTAATGCTAGGCTAGACATTTTCTTTGCAGTGAGCAACCTGAGCCAGTATTTGGTTGAAGCCAAGGAAATTCTAGTGGGTGGTAGCGAAGCATAGTACAGGTGGATATGATTTGTCTCAGGTGATGAAGTGAGGCTACAAAGATATACATATTTCGATTGATCAGGGAGTGCAATAGACAGATTGAGCACCTCAGGTTGTTGCTTCAGCTTGGAATCAGTTATGATTTCTGGAATAAGATGGAAGCAGACTTTTGTAGCACTTAGTACAATAGAGACAAAGTATATCACAGCCAATATCACAGTCGTGAAGCAACGTGGCTTCGAAATATTCTTGCATGACTTATTTTGAGACATGGTATAGAAGGGAGAAATGAAGATCCAGTACTTATCCATAAATGAGCATATTGTAGATATCCTCCTAGAGTGGCCATGCTAGTTTGGTTGAGGAGGATGATACACAAGATTATCCATGTTGATTTGGCTAGCGATGAGTGTTGATGTTTCAACATCGGGTAGACGTTCTCCCAGATTGGTTATCCACGGGGCTATGCTAGTGCTAATATGACCAAGGGAGAACGACTCATTCACTCATGGGGCTCTGCTAGTGGTGAATGGCCCAGGTATGTTGATTTCATTGGGCATACATTCACCTAGATAGGTTATGCACATGGTTATGCTAGTGTTGATATGACTAAGGGAGAATGAATCATTCACTCATGGGGCTCTTATAGTGGTGAATGTCCCAAGTATGTTGATAACATCATGCATAAATTCTCCCATATTGGTCATGCATGGGGCTATGCTAGTGTTGATATGACCAAGGGAGAATGATTCATTCACTCATGGGGCTCTACTAGTGATGAATGGCCCAGGTATGTTGATGTTCTCCAGGAAATAGCATCGAGCAAACATTATCCCAGCTTGGTCATGCATAGGCCTATGCTAGTGCTGATATGAACAAGGGAAAATGATTCATTCACTTACGAGGCTCTACTAGTAGTGAATGGCCCATAGCACCGATCAGACATTATCCCAAACTGGTCATGCACGAGGCTATGCTAGTGCTGATATGACCAAGGGAGAATGATTCATTCACTCATGGGGATCTGCTAGTGATGAATGTCCCAGGTATATTCCTTCTCCTGACAAGGAGTGGATCGAATTGAGATGTTATCACATGCATATTCCAGGATGGAATGCATGTGTGGAGATGGCACATTAACATGACTCATGAAGACAACCTTTCTATGACAGAAGAAATCCAAGTATGGAGAATGCCTCCCTTGTTGAGAGGGAGTGTTGGAGATTTGCAACTTCGACATTCATTCTCCATAATAAAGTACAAGAAGACCAATCTACACCGTTACAGAAGCCCGAGGAAGAAGTTGAAGACCCGAGAAGAGAATTTGGCCCCATAGGAAAAATAATAATAAAATTGAAGACCCGGAAATAAGAAGTCATCCCCAAACTGGCTCCCAGATCAGTATAAATACAGGACTGGATCATTTCATTTTGACAGTCAGATAGCTCCTTCTGTAGTGCGCATAAGGTAGTTGCAACTGCAATTTTGGCAGTTTCACTATTTCTGGGTTATTGGTTATCTTGGAGAGTGTGCCACACTTGGAGAAGATATTGCTTAGTTATTATTGGTCATATTATTGAGGAGCTAGGTATTGGTGATGCTAGCCTTGGGGAGGATCTTCTCTGTACGGTATTTTGGCTATTGATGGTGATGTACTGATAATATCTTGCACAGAATTCTTCTAGAGAAAGGTTGTTGGGTTTTCTCCCAAGTTTGGGTTTCCCGAGATAAACTCTCATGTTCTTGTGTTGTGTTCTTATGTCTACTATGCATGGTTAATATTTCTAGATATTGTTATTTCCGTTGCATTGTTATAGTTGATATTTTCAGTGTATATTTATTCTATGATAATTGTTGTATGAAAGTTAATCTTGTTATTAATCATAAGGAAATAACTATCAAGAGATGAGAATCATAAAAACACCAATGTCTTATCCTCGGAAGGTTTTGATATCTAGGTAAAAGTAGATGTTGTGGTGAGGACAAGGCCTGGAATCCAATGAAGTTGACCAAAATTAACCACAAGTGTCAGTCAAGCATTAAAATCAAATTTTGAGTTGCAGCATTGGACATCTCATTTTAGAACATGGAATTTCCATTTCTTCTATTTGGCTCACTCTAGTTAACAATGGAATTTGTGTTAATAATGTGGCTTTCGTTGATGGGTATATTTCATGTTTGAATTTTGGTGACGAAGAAGAAATCCTTGTTCATACCTAGCAATTTTGTTGAATGTTGATGGGTTTTTGTGATTTTTTTTATTTAGCTCATTCATACTAGTAAAATTGTTGCATGCTTGTCCAACTAGTCTTTGGTTTATATTATCAATTTTGGTAGATTTTTTGGTGAGGTAAATGCCTATAATCCATCAAAGTTAACCCTAATTAGTCAATGGTACCAAGCAATCATTAAAAATTATTCTCGAGTTACAATCTTGTCCATCGATTTTTGAGAATTTGTTTAGCTCATTCTTTCCAGTAAAAGCATTGCATGCTTTTCTTGCTAGTTGTGAGTCAATATTATTGAGTTTAGCAAAGCCATGTGCTTGTCTATCACAAATTTTGTGGTCTTGTTTGACAGTCTATATAAAAATGAAGTGGTTCAACAATTTACATACAATGGACAATGGAATCAACCAATATGAGAATAATTCTTTTGAATCTAATCACATGCTGCCATCAAGATTATATGACCCATTTTTCATGTCCAACAATGTGTCATGACTTATTTAGATCACAACCATGGCCCACCAAAAACATGCAATGGTGCTTGAACAATATCTATTGCATCCAATGCCTCTTTCACCAACATTGATACCAATGACATAATCTATAAACCTTTTTTGTAATACATTTGTTTCAAACTATTTCCCACAACATCTAACACCCCCCTTTGAGGGTGATTATTTATGATTTAGGAGTTTAGATTCAATAAATAGGCTTTGTTGATGCATGCACATATTCTATGGTGGGAATGTATGTCTTTCTCTCTTTTGTGTTTTTATTAGGAAATTTCAAAGACTTGTGGTGTTGTGAGATTTTTTTTCTAGATAATAATCTATATCCATGATTAAATGTTTCCAGGCAATATATAAATTTCTACTTTGATTTTTTTCCTTTGCAAGACTCGAGTCTTATTTCTAGATAATAATCAATATCCATGCTTCTAGGCCTGTAGTATCTTGCAAATTTTTTTACTAAGGTTTAATACCTAATAACCAATAAGATTAATGTCATTGTGAAACGTTATATTTTTGTTGTTTAGTTGTACCTATGTTTTCCAATTGTTTATGGAAATTTGAGACAACCTTTTTTAATGTAGGGCCCGATACATGTGGAAACAAAAGAGAAAAATGATGTATATTTTTTTCTCCCATTTTCCCCTCTTTCCTAGGCTAATTCTTGGCTTCAAATTTTCTCCTTCATCCTCCAGATACTCTTTAGACTTCTTATTTTGTGGTGTTTTTCAGAAAACAAAGATCGATTTCATAACATAGGTCTTCCAAGGGATTCAAATATATATCAAAGAAAAAAAAATTATAGGTATCCAAGTGAGAAAAATAATATAGCAAAGGCAATCAACTTATAGGTCTTCCCATTCCCATGGAAGAAAAATTCTTTAGGAGAGAGTTGAAACTAGTTTTAATTCCCATGTTGAAAACAATATGATTGTGCAAATCACACTAGTTTAATGCATATTATCACACAAAAATATGTGAACGCTATGGTGGTTCTTTTCAATAACCCTAGAAGGATATCAATATTGATGGGTAGGGTGTCATTTTGTTTGAAAATTTCCATAGTCAAGTTTTTCCACCAAGTATAAATTGATCTATACAATCACTTGTTCATTAAACCCAAAAATATCTCATATTGTTTCTCTTTTGTAAGAAGTGGCAATAATAAAATGTACACACTAAGGATTGGCCTTTAGACATTCATGGGAAATTTAGTTATATGATTGGTTGAGCTTCCTTATCTTGACTATGAATAAAAAAATACCTTCAACAAGTTCATTAGAGTACTAATTTTCCTAGTTTTGATTGTTCTTTTTCATAGTTTGAAGCGTGACTTCTATACCTATTACTTGATGAGGGAAAATATTGCATGTTCAAATAGCTTTGAAGTTATTTTCTTTAGAACAATGATGATTGTGCACACTTTCAGTATTCAATATAGAATTTATAGAATTCAATATAGAATTTATATGCTTCTCATTTTGCATTGATCAATGCATAGAATATTTTATTATTTACTTAGACTCAAAGGGATCTATTTGAAATCATGGGCATGATTAGAACTCTTTTGGAGTCTTTTGAGTTAAATTGGAGATTGAATCTAGTACTGAAGTATGAATGTAAAAATTTGTATCTTAGAGTTTTATATTTATTGCTCAACCAATCAGTGATTAAGGTCTTAGCTTAATAGTATTACTTAATATAAAATCTAGGAATATGCACCCCACTAGCATAGCATTCAATTTTCATGGTCATGATTTAGTTGTAGAATACTACTTTGTGGAGGCCATGTATAAAATGAAATTATAGTTAACATGAATATCTAATTTTAACTAAATGGATACCATACTTAAGTGGTGTTACTAGTTGAACTCTGGAAATCAAAACTCAAATTTAGAAAAAAATATGTATTTACTACAATGACAACAATTCATTATTTTAAATGATTATTAAGAAACACATTTTCAAAGCATTGAAAGCATAATTAATTTATAATAATGCTTTCATAAAATGCAAGTCTTTGACAAT
The DNA here is from genome assembly GCA_009831015.1 of Picea engelmannii. Taxonomy (NCBI): domain Eukaryota; kingdom Viridiplantae; phylum Streptophyta; class Pinopsida; order Pinales; family Pinaceae; genus Picea; species Picea engelmannii. The sequence goes on from ML788483.1 coordinate 170,853, forward strand.
GTTCATTTTGTAAAATGACCCTAGAAGAAGTAGAGGCAGGAGATCAAATCACATTTTTTTGAGAATATCATGCATAAAAACTGTGAACTAGAAGAAGAAGAAACATATGCTCATACAACTCTTTAAGGAATGTTAGGTGGAAGAATTGTATTATTGTCTAGTAAATGCTAAACTTAAAATACGTCTTTCAACACTATTGTTCTTTAGAATTTACATGCCAATGTTTCCTTTTGTTATTATATTAAGAGGTGCTTGGCAATAACAATTTGATCCTTTTTGTGGATTTAGATTTAAAATTTCCATGTTAAAAATATAGACATGTCCTTCAATTATTTTGTAGCTAGTATTCCTTTGGATATGAATAGTCTTAATGACTTATAGAAAGAATTAGATCTCTACTGCAATAATAATTTTGGATAAAACCTCAAGGTTTTGGTGACTTGTTTTTCTAGTAGTTCTTTGATGGCTTGGAAAATATGACAGTTAGAACAATTATTGTGTTGGACAACTTGAGAAACATGATAGTTAGTTCTAAGGATAATTAGTAAAACACAAAAAGAAATGCTCTTGTTGTTTCCTTGATACAATATACATAAATAACTACATTTGGTCCTCTTAATACTTTGTGCCATGTCGCCTTACAAAAAATCATATTTTGAATTAAAAAGTATGGATGAGATTTTGATAGGTAAAACTCCTAGTGATTTTCCGTAGGTATCCTCAAGCTTATGGAGGCTAAGGTTATCTCTAGATCAATGTACCAAAATAAGGTGAATACACACCTTATGAAAAGAATTTTCTAATGGTCATTGCTAATGAACGATAGGAGGCTCATTGCCCATTTTTCCCTATTGCAATTGTGATCAAAATTCCGAAAAATAGTTGTTTTATACCATTCCATTGTGAACATAATGGTGCTTTTAATATCGAGAATATTTCCTTTTTTAAAGTGAAGGGCTCAATGTCTAGATTATCATAGTTATTGAGTTTTGATTTACCAAACTAAGGTTATTGCCTCAATAAAATAAACATAGAAAACTATATTGGGATCAAAATTCATAAAATAGCCTTTTTTTTTACCATTCCATTGTGAACATAATGGTGCCTTCGATATTGAGAATATTTTCTTTTTTGAAGTGAAGGGATCAATGTCTCAACTATTAGAGTTACTAAATTTTCATGTCAATGTCTACTTTTGTTATTGTATGAACATGTGCTTTGCAATAACAGTCCGGTTTTGTGTAGATTTAGATTTACAATTTTCAGTGAAAAATATAGAGTTTTCCTTCAATTATTAGAGTTAGCATTAGTCCAAATATAAGTAGTTTGAATAATTTATAGAAATTATATTTATGCTACAATAAAATATCTTGCCAAAACCCTCATGGTTTTGGAAACTTCTATTCTTAAGTTGTTATTTTCTACCTTCAAAAATATGGTGTCTAAAACAATATTTGAGTTGAATAAGCGTTAAAATAAGCCTTTCAACAATATCGTTCTTTAGAATTTTCATGTCAATGTCTTCTTTTTTTCTTGTATTAATAGGTAATTTGTGATAACAATTTGGGTTTTTTTTGGATTTAAATTTAGATTTTATTTGTTAAAAATATGGACTTGTCCTTCAATTTTGTATAAGTCAAATTCCTTTGGATATTGAAGTATTAATGACTTATAGTAACAACTATATCTCTACTAAAATAATAATTGTGGCTAAAACCGTCAAGGTTTTGGAGATTTATGTCCACGGTAGTGCATGATGCTTTGAAAAATATGCCATTTATAACAATAATACTTGTGTTAGCGAACTTGAGAAACTTGATAGTCAAAATTAAGGATTCTTATTAAAATATAAAGCTAAATGCTCTTGTTGTGTTGATACAATATACATAGAGAGTTATATTTGGTCCTTTGAATACTTTGTGCATGGCATCTTAAAAAAAATCAAAATTTGAAGTAAAGGTATGGGTGAGATTTTGATAAATAAAGGTCTTATGCTTTGGTGGATGCTCTAGCTTATAGAGGCTAATATTGTCTTTAGATCAATGTGTCGAACTAAGGTGAATCCACACCTTATGACAATATTTTTTTGGTGTTTGTTGGAAACCTTTTTTTATGAGAGATAAGAGGCTCATTGTCGATTTTTTCCCTATTGCAATTTCGATTAAATAAAATTATTAGTGATTATGCATTGGCAAATTTTCAAGCTTCTGGAGGCTAATATTGTCTCTAGATAAATGTGTTGAACTAAGTTAAATGCACACCTTATGACAATATTTTATGGTGTTTGTTGGAAACCCTTTTTGATTATCGATAAGAGGCTCTTGCTGGTTTTTTCCCTATTGTCATTTCAATCAAAATTCAGAAAATAACATTTTTGACCATTCCAATGTGAACATAATGGTGCCCTCAATATCGAGAATATATAATTTTTTGAAGTGAATGGATACATGTCTGTATTGCAAGAGTAATTGGATTTGCATGTCAATGTCTATGTGTGTTATTGTATGAACGTGTGCTTTGCAATGACAACCTTTTTTTTTAAGATTTAGATTTACATTTTTTGTTAAAACTATGGACTGGTCTTTCAATTATTGCAAAGTTAGTATTCATCCAAGTATAGGTAGAATTAATAACTTATAGCAATTTAGTGCTTGCTACAATAATATCTTTGGCCAAAACTCTCTAGTTTTTGGAAACTTTTGTTCCTATTAGTTCTTTGATGCCTTCAAAAATATCATGTCCATAATTATCTTTTTGTTGAATAGCTTGAAAAACTTGATAGCCATGTTAAAGGATAATTACTAAAATGCAAGACTTAATGCTCCCATTTTTGTGTCCATAAAATATACACAAAAAAACTATATTTGGTCCGCCAAATACTCTCTATCATCCCATCTTACAAAAAAAACATAATTGGAAGTGGTGGTATGAAGGAAATTTCAATAGCTAAAACTCCTAGTAATTTTGCATAAAGTGATTGAATGAGGTTTGATGTTCAAATTCATGTACCTTTACTCAATAAAATGAAAGGGTTGTAGAATGAACACATAACATTGTAAACTTGTGTAGAGATCACCAAGTAAAGAGCGCCATGTTTCCATAAAGCATGGACTAGAAGGAAAAAAAAACAATTTTTTATTTCAGTATAGGGTTTCTACTCAAATAGTTGATGTGCTTGGTGATATGTGGTTGGTGGTAGAAGGGGAAAGGGCCATGTCATTTTATTGAGGAAACACAAGGTGCAGTTCATGATGAAAAATGCATGGAGAGCAAAGTAATAATTGTTACACTTCAAGACATACATCTTTAAGAATTTTGTTAGCTAGAATTTATTCCTTCTGTCTCTATTCTTTCTGTAAAATTTGGGTTTGTATACTACTAAACACTCATAGTCTTTTTGCCTAAAGTGCTTATAGTAATAGCTATAAATTGTACTTAAAATAGTGTTCTTAATGAAAACCTTGCTAGGTCCTTTCAGTTGGATAGTTGCAAGTGAACGTTGCACCCCTACAATCCATGTCAACAACCCATGTTATTAGTTTGAATTGTGTTCAATTAGCTAAGAACTATAGTCAAAATAGAATTTTAAATGGAACGTTAACCAGATTCACAAGTTGGGGGAGGCTAAGATTGTTTGTAGATAAATGTACTGAACTAAGGTGAATACATATGTTATGACAATATTTTCCACTATTTGTTGGAGACCTTTCCTATTGAGTGATAAGAGGCTTGTTTTCCATTTTTCTCTATTGGCATTGTGATCAAAACCCAAAAATTAGCCTTTCTTGCCTATTCCAATGCCAACACAACAATACTTTCAATATCAAGAATATTCTATTTTTTAAAGTGAATTATTGAATGTATGGACTGTCAGGTTTACTAAATTTGCATGTAAATGCTTTATTTTGTTATTGTATGAACATGTGCTTTGAAATAACAATTTCATATTTAATTTTTAGATTTACATTTACATTTTTCCTATTAAAAATATAGAATTGTCCTTAAGTTATTTTTTAACAAGCATTCCTCTGAACATAGGTAGCCTTAGTAACTTGTATCAATTATATGCCTACTATAATAATATATGTTTCCAAACTCCCATGGTTTTAGAAACTTTGTTTCCTAGTGGTTTTTTTATCCCTATTTTTGACACAATATTTGAGTTTGGTGACTTGAAAAACTTGATAGCTTTCCTAGAAATATAGCTATTGAATTAAGATTTACCAAAACTTTGATTAATATTTCTATGTAGCATAATAGTCTCATGGATTTCCTGCCTTGCAACATGGGTGGCATGTCTAGGTTCAAAGCCATTGAATTTTTAAGTATCTTTACATTTCCACTATAGTTTGTCTCTTTACACATTGAAAAAACTAAAAAATGTGTAGGATAAATGGGCTCCCAAATTATTTGTAATAGCAAACACATTTCAGATACAAACAACAAATTTATTTTTCAATAGCTCTATTCCTTGTAGTTCTTACATGCTCCCAATAATATGGTATTTAAAGTGATATATAAGTTTTGTGGCTTCAAAATCCTCATAATTTGTTTAAACAAAAACCTAATATATTTGGATTCATGGGATCTCTAATAATTTCTTTTTGTAGAATAATAATCTTGTTAGTCCCTTACCTTAGATCCTATACAACTTATTCATACATGAGGCTTGGGATTGATGAGATATGATAAATATCACATGCTACATTTTCCTACAAATTATTTTGATGATATCTTGATAGAAAGAGGTTTTGCATCATTGTTTATGTGCCTCTTGAGTTGGTTAAGATGCAAAATTGTACATGCTTAGATTTTAAAACCATCTCTTCACATATCTTCTATTTTAGAAATTCATACTATTTTTGAAACAACCATTGATGTTTGGAAGCTATAAACTAGAAATTGGAATTGGAATTTTCCTAAAGCAAACTAGCTAGCTAGCAATAGAAACTTCTATTTAAAGAATTGTCCATTTTGATCATGTATATACTTATCAACTATTACTTAGTAGCAATTATTTGTAAAATATACTTCCTTCGAATTATTTAGCTATAGATATATTAAGAAATGTGGAACTATAGTCCACTCGTATTATAAAATCCTATAAAAACTAGATAACAATTATTTATATTTTGTAATAACTATGAGATCAAATAATATTTACTACTCGTCATTTTTAATTTGCACCTTTATAGTACTATCTAGCGTAAAACAATTCTATTAAGAACCACCCATTTTGATCATGTACTTAGTTATCATCCATCACATAGTACCAATTATTAGGAAAAAATATTTCATTTGGATTATCTTGCAATAGATGTATCAAGCAATGTAGAACTGCAATACACTTGCACTGTAAAATCCTACAAAAACAAGGTAACATCTACTACAAAAAAATTATTATCATAAGTGGTAAAGTAACACATTAAATTATGTATAAACAATATATAGATTTAGAATTCCAATCTCAATTATGTACAAATGATCCTATATGTATTTTGTATTGGTAGAAAATGAGTATAAAGTAGAATGGAAAATTATATATAGAATGAATGTAAGATTTGAGGGGGGGCATTGATTGTTGATACTGAGAGGGGGCGTGAATCAATATCAAGTACAATTTATCACTTTTTACAACTTTACTTTCCAATCAAATAATATATCCAATAAAGAGAAGAATAAGAGATACACAATGCACAATAGATATAAGTGAAAATCAACTTAACTTTTTTCTTATATAACAAAATATTTCATTCAAAATAAGCTACAACTTCCAAGTTCTCCAGCTCCAACTGGAAGGAGGATCCTACCTGAAGGAAGTTCCAACTCCCTATATTTTTTGACACTAACCAGAAGGAGGCTACAACCCCCTTTCCTTTCCCCTTCCTTCCACCCTTGAATATAAATGATAGAATCAACCTATCATTATCAATGTCACTGATACATCACCATCATCAAACCAGGTCCACTTATAAATTGGGTCCACATAAATTGTCACTGTCACTGTCACTATATTTGTGACTATCATTGATACATCATCATCATCAAAATGGGTCCACTTAGAAACTGGGTCCACATAGAGATCCTAGGTCCACACGGGTCCACAACCACATAGAACATTGTGCAAAGAATCAACCTTCCATACTATAGCGAACCCATAACAATGATCAAAACATCACCATAAGACCAACAAATATCCTTCATAAGAGTTCCTTATCCTCCCACTTGATTCCTCCAAACTTGTTCTAAGAGATCACTAGCTTGGATTATCTAAAAATGTGAAAATCCATCCTATATTTATAGTAGTTATGTCCCTATTTTTAGTATCTAGGCCGCCCTGGCTGAATTCTCCTTAATTTTCTAGTTGGGTTATCGGACGAAAAAAATCATATATCCTCGTTCCTTAGGATTTAGAGGGACTTCCATATACCATTGGAAAGGTCACAAAATAATATTTCCAACCATGTAACTTGTGATTCCATTTGAGTTATTTATATAGGGTAAAAATTCCCTCAAATATAGGGTATTAAAATTGACCACAAATAATGCTTTCAACAATCTCCATCTTGCAATATTGATCTTCGAAATCTGTAGGATTCTTCACTTGACTATAGGGGCCTCTTGACCAAACCTCTACGGATTCTTGTGGGCTTATTCAAAGAATATGTGGGCTTATTAAATTCTTCTAGGGTTGACATCATTGACAACCAATTTTCCAACGATCTCCCCCTTTGTTATTGATGGCAACATGCATGCTCCCCCCCGTCATCCTACTCTCCCCTTGTTGACATGATCCTGATTTTTCTCTCCCCCTTTGACATCAATGGAAAAGGGTGACTCTTTTCTTTGGGGTTGCTCCCCCTGAACATGTGGCACTCAATACTACTTCTTCTTTCTTTTATGTCTTCTTATCCTTTCTTTCTTTGTTATGATCCTTGGAGCTCTTTTGTGTGACTCCAATTTTCTTTCTCTTCTCTTTGTCTAGGATGTATATGTTATTTGGTCTTCTTATTGAATTTGAAACTAACTTTCCCAAGTCCTTTTCTCTAATTTCACATTTTTGGAATCAAACTTAAGAGTGTATCCTTGATCACATATTTTGTTCACACTGTGGAGATTATGTTTCAGATCTTCAACTAGTAGGACATTGTCTTCTTTCACATTTTCACTTCCAAGATTTACTACACCTTTTCCAAGTATTTTGACGGATGAGTCATCTCCAAATGCAACACTACCACCCTTTTTATTTAATATGATGAATTTGTTTTGGTCCCTAGTCATGTGTGTTGAGCACCCACTGTCTATGTACCATTCATCTTATTCTTATTTATCTTCAACGATCAGTGCTATTCGATAATTTTATTGGTTTGGATTCTCTTTCCTTCTCCATATTGTAGTTGGTTTTATGATAGGAGCATTTTCTTTCATATATGTGCAATCTCGTGCATTTTAACCAAGATTATTTCATTTGTAGCATATAATATTTTGATCCATTAGTGGATTGAATGGATTGCAATTTATGTTGACATATCCATAAGCATTTCCAGAGCTATTGCTTACATGATTGTTCCTTGGATATCCATAATCATTTCTATTTCTCACATAGTTGTTTCTTGTATTGATTTTGTAGTGAATTTCTTTGTGTCCAAAGTTTCTGCAAGTATAACAATGACCAAGAAAAATATTCTCATACCTGATAGGAAGTGATATTCTTGGTATTTCACGCCTCCTGAATTTTGATCTTCTATTCCAGTTGGAGGTGTTATATTTTTGTTGTTCTTCAACTCCCTCTTGTTTGTTCTCATACTTGGTAGGAAAGCTACTTCTTGATGTCTCACCGCTTCTAAATTCTGATCTTCTGTCGTGTTCCTGTTGTTCTTCAATTTCTTATTGATTGTTGATTCCATTTCTTAAGGCATTTTCATAGCTTCTAGAATTTCCTTCATATTTCTTGTCCTCTTTATTTGTGTTTGTTGTTTCTGAACTATTATCATATCCAAGTCCTGTCTTGTCAGTAGGTGATCTCTGATTACAAATAATTTCATCTAGATTTTCAATACTTCTTCCAAATTTTTCCAACTTTTATGTGGTCAACATTATCTCTTTTCTTGTGAAATCCAATTCCACTTTTAATTTCTCATAATATTATAATTGTTCCTTCAAGCTGTTAATTGTCTTTTCAAGCTCATAATTCTTTTCTTACAACTTACCAATTCACTTCTTAGTTCTCTATTTTTGTTTATGAGCTTAGCAATTTCTTCTTCAACATGCTTCAATTTTTCAAGATTCTCATCATCTTCTTATTCACTTTTTGTGATGTATTTTCCTCCCCAAAAAGAGTCAAGTCTTGTTCCTTCAGTTTCTTCATCAGACTCTTCTTTAGAATTGATTTCATCTATTTCAAAATCTTTGTGGTCATCATGTTGAGTTGCTTGATTTATGGAGAGAACTTCCCTTGTATCAATTTCTTCTCCATCACTTTCAATTGTAGAACTATTGTCCTTGTTGGAGTAGAGACTCTTTTTCTTGTGGAAGATTTTATTTTCTTCAAAAGGACATTTCTTAGCATAGTGTCCTACTCTGCCACAATTGAAGCATTTAAAAGGTAACTTACCTTTGTATTTTTTGGTTCCCCTCTTGAGATTTCTTACAAAATGTGCTTCTTCTTCATCTGAATCATACCCCGATTTTTCTTCTTCCTTGTGTTTATTGTCCTTTGTTTTCTTCATAGATTTAAAGGATGCTTCTCCGTTTGACTATTCATTTTATGTACATGTTCTTATTTCATATGCTATGAGGGACCCATGTAGTTTATCCATTGTCATCTTGGTCAAGTCCTTATTTTCTTCAATTGCAGAGAACTTGGCATCATATCTCACATGAAGTGATATCAACACTTTATGTAAAACCAAGGATTCATTGAGTTCTTCTCCTAATCCTTTGATAGTAATGGAAACTTCATATACTATGAGTAGGTAGGTTGTAATATATTCCTTTTCATCCAACTCCCTATATTTTTCGACACCAACCGGAAGGAGGATACAACCCCCTTTCCTTGCCCCTTCCTTCCACACTTAGATATAAATGATAAATATTTCACCACGGAATAGTTCTGGGCAGCCCTTGCATTGGAGTTGTGAGAATTTTTTTGAACGCGCCTTTGGGGATGCGTGTCATTGTTTCGCCCAATGTCTTCTCAATATGTAGAGGAAGAGATGGGATTTCATCTTCTTTGCCCTTCTCAGAAGTGCTTGGTTTACTATAGTCATGTGCTCTAGTCAATATAAAAGCATCACCCTTCACCATATATACATTAACGGATGCAGGGTTGTTTGAAGATGGAGAGGGTCCTTGGTTGCCCCCTTTCGTGCTTGCAGAGGCTTGGGTTAGATTTTGCCCATGTTGAAATGGATTGGTTAACACAGCAGGCTATTGCTACGTCACAAAATTTTGGGCTTCTGCAAGCCGGGGACATAGATGGGTCAGGTGGTCTTTCATGCATAAGTTGCATGGATACCTCACCTTATGTTTCTTAGTGTTGTCCCCACTAGCATTATCGGTTGGTTTTTTATCCCCCTTACCCTTCTTTCATTGTTTTTTCTTTCCTTCAGGTTGCTGGGTGACCTTTGGATTAGTCGATTGCACTGTGTGTGCATCCGACGTTTTGGTAGGGGGAGCAACCAAAGCAGTAGTTTGGCTGGCCGCTATGTGTTGTATAGACAACTACTACAACTGCTTTGTCAATTGCTCAGCGGGATTTGTTTGTACTGAACCAACAATACCGTCGGCATGTGGTCCAACTCTCTATCTGGTGTTATCAAGTATTGAGCGTGGTGCATCTGGCAAGATCTCGTATAATAAACCGGACTGAGAATAGATTAGCTCAAGTTGTTGAGCTCTCATGATGGAGTCTTCTTCGGAAAATACTCCCGACGTCATGACGTCTTTGGACAACTGTGGGACCAAAGACTTAAGGAACCATTCGAGCAGGAATGCTAGTGGAACTGGTACTTTAATTAAACTCTTTCGACGTCTCCATTCTCGGATGTGATCAGAGATATGGTCCGCTTTTGTTTGTGAGAAATTGGCCAGCAATTCGGTGCCAGCATCGTATCTCATAGGTAACTAGAAATGGTTAAGGAAAGCCATCGCCAGTTCGTCGAAGGAATAGTATTTTGAGCGATCGAGCTCAATGTACCATTTCGCGGCACTCCCAATGAGAGTACGTTGAAACAATCACAACTGTACCGAGTCATATTTCAATGAGTTAGATGAGCACCAAAGATGGAAGGTAGTCACATGATCTCCTGGATCTTTGTTAGGCTTGGCTTCGAACTTTGGGATGTTCAAAGGCAACTTCGTTGGCATAGAAGGCCAATGCGGATCATGATAGATAGGGTCATTCAACAACCTTGTCAAATCTGGCAAATGCAAGGTTGCCAGGAAGGGTAGTTTGGGTTGTTGGTGATAACCTGGGAAAAAGGGGCCTGGAGTTTGACTGGCACCAAGTTTCCAGGAAAAGTTCGGCTGCTGGCCTGGGTTCTGGTAAAAACCATGGCCATGGCTAGCATATGGATTTTTCGTGTGAGGAGACATCATCGGCTGATTTCCAAAATAGGACATAGATGGTTGGGCATGCATTACATTTGAAGGACTTTGGGAAGGATTGCTCTATGTCGGTCTCGTGGGGATAGGCATAGTGCTTTGTTCGGGGTTCCATTGATTGTGAAAATAATTACCCCAAATCGGCATTCCTGATGAGGGAATGGATCCCTACCAAGAATTCCAAGGCCCTGATGTGAAAGAAGTTCTTGGGTGTGCCCCCTGTGCAGGAATAGTACCCTGCATAGGAATAGGTTGTTTGAAACCGGGGTTGGCCCTAGTTAGGAAAGTAGTTGACGAGAAGGCGTTGTTACCAAATGCATCGAACAAAGAAAATGGTGTCGAACCTACCAGCATATTATGCGAAGGTGGTCCTTGACTCCTCGCTCCAAGTAAACTATGGTGTTTAGCTGGCCCGGCAGATTGTTGATGAGTGCCACCGAGTGAAGCAGATGAAGGAGGTATATGACCTCCCCCGTAAGGGAAAGCGTTAAAAGGAGTAAGAGTGCCCCCCATGTGTCCTTTCAGAGGAGCGTTAGAGCTCCCTGCCCTCAGACCTGAAGTCTGTGAAGTGGAGTAGGAAAGTACAGGACATGTACCTGAACTAGGCATCCCGTATGAGAATGGAGGGCCTGTCACACTTGGTGTGAAAGGGGTTGTGGCCGCCACCAAAGACAGGATCGGACCATTATGCAATGTAGAGGCGGTAGATACCATGGTGGCTTGGACCGGTGATGGTGGGTTAGGAGGTGGAAACTCTCCTGTGGTGACAACCATAGTGGGAATTGAAGAATTCCCAGAAGGAGTAACAACATTTGTTTCCATTGCTGCATGCGACACTGTCTGGCACTCGTAAGGATGAATTGGTACGATGGTGGGTGCCGAAAGATCAGTGGTGGAGGTTTCAACCAAACCAAAATATTTCACTCCAAGGTCTAAAACGGTCGATTCCTCTGGATGTTGGTCGGGCACAATTTCTTGTGACCCAGTCGCTTCAAAAGACCCTTATTGGTCTATTTTTTGCCTTAGTGGTGGCGGGGGTGGCTCTAGTGTAACCAATGGCAGGCCAAGAAGCCTTCGTGATTGACGGAGTTCATGATCCTCCACTGTGTGAGAAGATCAAAGACACTCTAGGGTAGTCTAACCGTTCAAAAACAACACACACTAAAAAAGTCCCTATAAGATAAGATAGGCAAACACTAAATTAATTGGAAGAACAGTTACAACAACCAACACTAGAGAAACTTACCGGTGCAAGTGCAACTCGAAAATGGAAGCACCTTCCGGGTATACTCTACAAAGCATGGCTCGATGTCTATCCTAGGTACCGTGGTATACCCCCGCAGTCACCTGTGTATGTCCCTAAAAAAGATAGGCAACTAGGTTGCCAGCGCGCGAACAGTCACCAGGCGGGTACAGTCGAAAGTCAGGTAGACCACAATGAGCAGGGTATCGAGCCCAAAACCTACCAAGGGTATCGAGAGCAAGTGGTCTAGAAGACAAATGAGGACCTCGAATGGATTCGAGACCCACGAAGCTCCGTGACAAATGCAATCGACGGAATCCCAAGACAAGCCCTCTATATGTGTTCTCCACTATGATTGGTCCAGCTTTGGAGGGGTTATCTCCGCTACCTTTCTACACGTGACCTCTTGTTTATCCCTTGTGTTAGAGGGGGATCCCAGATAACTTTCACGATACTAGACTTGGACACTCCCTAACTCAGACTCCAATGTTTGATTTTAATGGCCTTGAAGAGTTTCCTCTCCAACCTAATCCAAGGCCCTAATCCTGAACTAGTTGGTTAACCCTACAAACATAAAAGTCTAATGAATTTTAGATTTAGCGTTAATTTTATGGCTTATCTTATGTCAAAGGGTATGAAAGTGAAACTAGTGATGTTTGAAAGACGAAAATAAAAATGAACAGAAAGATGGAAACAAAAACCTTTACTAAACGAAAAGTTTCAACAACTTTTCAAAAAAAATAAAAATTAAAAGAATTTTCTAAGATCTTTTGAACAACAAACTTAAAGTAGGATTTCACTCGACTACGAGTTTCTTACGATCTAAGTAAACTATCAATAACTTAAGAAAACAAAGACTTTTCCCTGGTTACTAATGCAAAACAACACTTTTCAACCAAACAAAGAAATGAAAGATGTTTTTTTTTTTTATTTGAATGCTCACAAAGCAAAAAGGAAAAATATCAACAAGTCAAAAACCAAGAAAAATTTATGGCCTAATCGCAGATCGCAAAGAATCACTTCAAGAAATCACACACTAGCAACTTAGAAAATGACTCTCACACTTGTCTAAAAACCCTAAAGAAAATTTTGATGAAAACTTTTTAAATGAAAAAAGAAAGCTATGGCTGAGATCAAACCTAAGCTATTGACTGCTAGGATAGAGATTCAAAAACCTGAGAGGTATAACTCTTGTCAAGGGAAAGGATGACTGCCTCACCCTCAACAAAAACAATCCTGCAGAAGCACACTCCTGACAATTCAACACCAAGCGTGTGCACACGAGCTGTGGAGAGCCAGAGGGCGTGTACACACGTGCTGGCCTTATACAGGCCACGTGTATCTCTAAAACTCTAAAACAAATAAAAACAGATAATCCAAACTAGGAAGAGACCACTGATATTGAGAACCAGGATCTCTTAAAGGCTTAGACACTTTCTTTAACAGAAAAAGAAAACAATGTAAGGAAAAATTTTGTAAAACAAACCAATCTGAGATGAACCCTAAGTTATAGACTGCAAACAACCAAGACTAGAAAGAGTTCCAGAAAACCCCTGAGAATGATTGATTCTGACAAGGAAGAGGATGACTGCCTCAAAAATTCTCTGGAATCATACACGCTATTGTTACTTCTTCAGCTAACGTTTACACGTGGGCTGTAAGAAAGTAGGGTGCGGGTACATGCGTGTAGACCTTATGCAGGCTTTGTGTACCTTTGTGGGTCTCGAAAAAAATTACAGTCGAGCAAAGAAACATAGATAGATGGTATGGAAAACCAGAATCTCTACCAGCTCAGACTTTGCAAAAACTTCAAAGAACAGGAAAGAAAACCAGTCTTTTAAAAATACCCAAAAATATTCCCACGAACCCTAGAGACTTCCCCAGTATGGTCGCCAATTCTATTGTGGTGGGAAATCCCCCTACGGACTAGCATTTAGGGTTATATTATGCATGTAGATAAGACTGAAAGAATCCTACTTTCTACCATCGTCCCAGACCTAATCCCCATTTATTTTAAGCAAATACATGGTTAAACGAACATACCTTGTTCTGGATGTTCAGTGTCGATCCTTCTTCACGCTTGATCGCTTGCTAGCAGCTATCCTCCAAAGACTGAACTGCGTACAAAACAAGCAATAAACTCTACATGCATTTGTTCTACAGATTAATGGGTTAGAGATTCAAACATATATTCACTAAACTATGAAGAACTCATATAGTGGGACGGGAAAATCATTTCTTTATTATTAACTTTAATGAATCAACTTACAATGTCGAGACCGGCCACTGCTCCGCGAACCTGATCCTGGGCTTCTCTTCAAATGTCCTCCAACTTCTTTGCTTTGTATCTCTCTTTGCACAAGGATGGCTAAAGGGTTGGGACAATGGGAATGTGCAATTGGGTAGAGTTTCTTTACTTTTATTCTCCTCTTCCAAATAGGACCCCTACCCCTTCTTTTATAGGTTAGAAGAAGCTAGGTATTTGGATGAACCCTCAGCCATGCATGGCCGGGAGTTTCATTTAACTCACCCAAAGTTGTGTGTTCCATCGGCAACTTTCCTTTTTTCGTGCTTTTGTAGGTCCACACGGGTTGTTTTAGTTCAACTAGCGTGTACACGCATTCAGTAATGGAGTAGGGCGCGCAGACCCTTATAAAAGAGGTTTTTTAAAGAGTTGTTCAGTAGTGTTTTGGCAAAGAAGGGATCTGAGATGGCTTGATGCCAGGTAAGCATGTATGGTGCAAATTATGGTTATAACATGTATGAAAAGCCTATCTAAAATCAAAAGAGATAAAAATGCTTGAGGTTGATGTAGCCATAAGAAAAAGTATAATAAAACATGAACCATGCCACTTTGCAAAAATCCCAATTTCCCGAAGTCCCATGCTTAAGAATGCATATATAAAGAAATGGACCAACCAAATAAAGAAAAAGACAAAAATTGGTAGTAAGAAAAAGTGGCTCAAGGAATGATAACTCAATGTTAAACACTCTTCCTCTAAAGGCACACATGTGGAATGAAAATCATAACCCCTAGCTCTTGAAATCTAAAAATACCGAGACCTATACATCATCTCATGTGGCTATGAGGGTTAAATCATGAATTTTCCCTTTTCCCTAACATCACATCCATCACATTGCATGTGCCTAACTTGGATTCCTAACAAATTCTTCTTGTCTTAGGAGTTGTCACATGTAATAGAGGTTAATGATGTCCGCACCATGGTTAGACTTAGAAAATGATAAAAATTAAATGATCAATTAAGAATTTAAAGGATGTCCCTTAATGTTTCACCACCTAATGACAGATATATCGAGGCATGACTCATCATTATGTGGTGGTTCCCTTGCATTGGGATTTGTGTACTTTCCTAGAGCATTGCATATCTTCCTCAAGAGTTGTGTACTAGCATTGGTAGTTGTGTACTTTCCATGGGCATCATGATCCCGTGCCTAGGGCATTGTGATGACTACATTGGGCATTGTGACAAAGCCTCTATACATTTTGAGCCACTCCTTTCTTCATTTGGAGGGGTTGACATGCTTTTATTGGAACATTGACCGAGGTAGTTTCACTTGGATACACATGTGCCTCTCATTTCACTCACTTGGCATCATTTATGGAGGTTGTTGGAGGATATTTAGGCGGACATCCTCCCTTTTTCCATCTATCTCACACATGTGATGTTGGTTTAGCTATTTGTGAAACACTTTGAGGGGACGACCCTCTTTATTCCTTTATATCCACATGTGTGGAGGTTGTTGGAGGATATTTAGGGGGACATCCTCCCTTTTTCCATCTATCTCACACATGTGATGTTTTTTAGCTATTTATGGAACACTTTGAGGGGATGACCCTCTTTATTCATTTATATCCACACGTGTGGAGGTTGTTAGAGAATGTTAAGGCCATATTGTTGCATCTTTATGGGTCAAACCCCTAGAGATGATTGTTATGCTTTTACCATGTTTATCATCTCATTTTGAGGAGGGAATCCACTTCTTTTTCCCATTTATTGGATGGATTTTGTACACGTGGTATTAGTCCACCATATTATATTGTTGTGGAATTGTCCTCTCTAGTTAGTTAGAGGATATTAATATTTTAAGCATAGATCTAGGGTTAGTTATGTATCTAATTTTATTTTATTCATGGAGTTTTTGAGCTCATGATCCATAAATAAGAGGCTCCTCCATATTGTTATGTTGTTGGAATCTATTGGAATACAAATTTTCTCTTGTCTCTTGTCTAAGGCTTTGTGGAATGGATGTTCAACTTTGTTGAAATGTGACAAATATTCTTGGTTCATATTAGCTAGCCTATATTGCAGGTTTGGATTGTCAAAGTCGACTTGGGTTCCATAGAGGGGTAATTTTCTTATTTTGGAAAGGGTATGTCTAAAACCATTTTTGTTACGTTGTCTTAAAGAGAAATAATCATTCATTATAATTCCTTGAGAAAAAAAACATAGTTCAATATCTTTAGAAAAATAACACTCTCAAATCACCTTGGAGGTGGTATGATTCTTGAAGAACCATCCCTTTTGGATTTTGTGATATTTGGCTTGCTAAATCTAGGAATTTTTGGATCTATTTTGACATCCCAATTTTTCCTTTGCCCCCTTCAGGTTACAACTTGACCTTGTAGCCTAAACAAAGTAAGGAACTAGTTTCTTCCCTTTCAACCAATCCTAAAAAATTCAAAATCTATTTTTTTGTTTTTTGTTTTAGCATTTTGTAGTTACGATAGAAAATAATCGTAAATCAAATTGTGTTTAAGGGTCATTTTCATCCAATTTGATTTATGATTATTTTCTATCGTAACTACAAGATTCATTTTCAACCAATTTTTTAGATCTTAATTTTGGCTCTTTATTTCCACCAAATCGTTGATTTTTAGCCTTGAAACCCTAATCGATTTGCCTACTTTTAGCCCTAGTTTAGTGTTGCTTTATAAATATGAAAAGGGGATTTTAAAGTTTGATTTAAACCTTAAATTTCATCAAGTAAGATCATTAAAATCAGTTTGCTAATCAATTTGGTGTTTCTAGAAGCAAATCATTGTCTTTCTTTCTTGAAAACCCTAGTCGATTTTCTCTCGCTTGCCCTCTTTCATTGTTGATTTGTATTTCTAAAAGGGGAATTTAATTTTTTTTATCTAAATATGAAAATTATAGCAATAAAATATTATATAAATAGATTTAGTATTTGATTTTTTGTTTCCAAAAGAAAATCTACAATTTAAAGTGTTAAATTCCTAGTTGATTTGCTCTTTCTTGGCCTTGTTAATTTGTTGCTTGTTTATACTTGTATAAGAGGCTAATTGTGGTCTATTTTAAATATAGAAATTATATTAATAACTATAAACATTAAACTAGAAATAAAGATAGGTTCATTAACCCTCCAATTCTACAATGACCCAAACTTAGTTAACCATATGGAAGCCCCACTTGACTAGAACCTTGCCTATCCTAAAGAGAGAAAGGAAAGACTACTAAGATGACAATGGGTAGTTTTCCTAAGTTTCCCTTAGGGTTTCACAACTTTTGCTTAGGGGATTTTTGCACCAATTGAGAACCTAGGAGGTTAAACATTTTAGTGTCGTTTTCAGGGTCAAAATCCATTAGCCCATTTTTATAATACCTTAGATTCACTTCTTGATGAGAATTGAGTTAATTTGCAATCAACATAATACAAGCCCATTCGACGACTCCAGAAGGTGAACCTATGCCCAAGAGGTATTCCACAAGTGACAAGAAAATTCTCTCATGGTCTATTTCATTTGATCCCAAAACCAGAAAAATTATTACATAATATGAATCAATAAGATATAGAACTCAAACAACCCAAATCCACTTGTCTTAGAATGATCCAGGTGGATATTGGTGGCCACCCACTTATTCCAACTGGCTCATCTTGACAGTTTTTAGTTCAACACGTTCTTCTGTAATTATTTGTAATTGTGGGTTCTATACTTCTAGGGTTTTCTGAATCCCTACACAGCTTCCAAGTGGAGATTGGTGGTTTCCCACCTAATCCAACTGGCGTATTTTGGAAGTTTTCATGTCAGTACATCTTTCTGTACTTCCAGGGCCATTTTGGGGCCCTAAACAGTGTTTTTTGTCTTGCCACAATCAAACTATAAATGGAGTTAGAGTTTGATTGCATAATGTGTAGTTCTTGAAAATACCTTTCCAATGGGCTTTCATGCACCTAAAATGGAGGTCGTATGAAAAATTTATGACGAGAAGTTGAGGTACCAACTTACCCATCAGGGATCACATAACTTTTGGTGTTTCATCTCCTAGGGTTAGGTTTTTGGATGTCTAGGGTTTTGGAATTCATGAGTAATAATAAAAAGGCCTATGGAGCTCAGGAGAATGAAAGTAGCAGCCACATCTCTTCTTAGAGATAGCTACCACCATTCGAGCAAGTTGTTTTCAGTTATGCATTTTTACAGTTTCAACCTATTTTATTTATTCAATAGAAGTTATTGTTCATTGGATATTTGTTGTTGTTCTCTGTATCTTCATGTCATTGTATTTAGTCTGTTATTCATTTCATTCTGCTCATAAATATGTATCAAGGGTATTAGAGTGGTCTACTCTTCATTTATTTTTCTTTGTGCATGTCCCCGACAAGATCTGGGCAAGAAGTTGGGACTCGAACCAGTTGAGCCTTCAGTCACGTCGAGCCTGAAAACAAATCATGGGGGATGAGAAGAAAGATGATGGAGTAGGATATCCTTTTAAACTATTTCTCGAGGAATCCCTTGCACGACAAAGGAACAAAATTATGGATAACTTTGCACAGATCCTTCAGTGGCTGCCCACAGGAGACACATCTTCATCAAGCGACCATGCAACCCCCTTCAAGGTACAAATAAATTTTGATATTATGTTATTTGAAGGACTGATAGATGTGGATGTTGTAGATAAATGGTTGAATCTGCTCGAAGGGTATTTTTTGATCCACAATTTTTCCAACAGGGAAAAGATTACTTGCACTCCTCAAGGTCGTCCCCCATGTTAAGGACTGGTGGGATACTTACTCTAAGAAAAGGGCCATAGATGAATCTGAAATATTTGTGGTCACCCCTAAATGTGATTCCTTCAGGGATGCCATTAAAGAACAATACTACCATGTTGGAAGCTACAAGGACCAATACACAAGATGCACCATGTTGCATTAGGAAAGGGACTAGAAAGTACCTGATTTCACCAATATTTTTCATACCTTGTGCACCAAATTGGGTATCAAAGACTTTGAATGACATCTAGTGCTCAAATACTACGATTGTATGCATAGATACATTCAAACAAAAATGGAGTTTCTGGACATCACATCATTAGGTGTGGCTTATAGATATGTTGTCAAGATCAAGCATAAATTTAAGAAGAAGAGGCAAGAGTTTGGATCTGCAAACTCCTCACAGTCGAAGCAAGGAAAAGGAGACCCCAACTCATAACACAAGGGACAAATAAAATATTTCCACTCTCAGGAAAACTAGTCCAAGACATAACCCAAGAAGGGTAATGAGAAGTCGAAGAAGGACATGAGAAAGTGGTGTGAATACCATAAAATCCCTTGGCACAACACCGAAGAATGTCACTCCAAGAAGTCATTGGTGGCCGAGCTGAAATCTTCTGAGTCAAAGGAAGATTCAGACTCTGAATCAAATACATAAGGATGGAATCAAATTATTGATGCCAAGACCAACACCACTCTCGCTACCACCAAATTCCATCCAAGAAAACCAGAAGAACCAGAGGCAGGGGAATGCCTCTTTAACTCACAAATGTGGTTAAAGGGGGCTCTACTTCATTTCATTATCGATAGTGGAAGTTAGAAGAACCTGATCTCAGCAGAGGTTTTCAAGCATCTAGACCCATTGATGACACTGCACCCGTAACCTTACACCATTGGCTCGCTTTGCCAAGGATTAGATCTTCACGTCAACCAATAGTGTCGTCTTCCCTATGGCATCAAGCCCTTCAAAGATAAGGTATTGTGTGATATTTATCCCCTTGAAGTTTTTGATGTTATTTTAATACAACCATATTTGTGGAAGTGACATGTTGTGTATGATTCTAGACCCTGCAGTGTTATTATTACTTTGGGTAGAAAATTGTACAGGATACCAAAGGTAGCGTCGCCTATCGCTATTTCTTTAATATCTTCTAAGCAATGCAATAAGGTCATTTCATAGACCGAGAAGTTCATCTTCTTTGTGATCCATTCTCAGAGTAAGAATAAGGTCATCGCCACATCCATGACCTCTAGAGAGAGCCTCTCTTTGTAGTAGAAGTAAGTGGATGAGATCGTGGAAGAGTATAGAGACATATTATCCTCACCCACCGGGGTACCGACGCACTGTCGGGTCAAGCATCCAATTGATCTAACCCTTGGTGCACCTCTTCCTAATGGAATAGTCTATCGTTTCTCACTGATGTAAAATGATGAAATCAAGCGTCAGATCCAAGAGTTTCTTCAAAAGAGACACAGCATACCCATCTCCTCCCCTTACGGAAGCCTAATTGTACTAGTGAAGAAGAAATATGGGACCTAGTGGCTCAGCATTGATTACAGAGCATTAAAAAAATCATAGTGAGGAACCGGTACCCAATTCCCTGAATTGATGACCTTCTTGACCAACTCAAGGGGGGAAAGTTCTTCAGCAAGATTTACCTAAAGTATGGCTACCACTAGGTTCCCATCGAACTGACTGATGTATGGAAGACAACTTTCAAATATAAAGAAGGTCTCTTTGAATGGTTGGTCATGCCCTTTGGATTAACAAATGCACCAACAACTTTCATGAGGTTGATGGATGATGTATTGAGACCCTTCACCAACTCTTTTGTGGTGGTATATCTGGATGACATCCTCATCTTCAACAGAACTTAGGAGGAGCACATGCAACATATTCAACAGGTTTTGAGCACTCTGCGACAACACAAGCTATATGCCAACTTGGAAAAATTCTACTTTGGCATAAATAGGGTCCAATAATTAGGCTACATTGTTGATGAGCATGGGGTACATGTGGATCCAACTAAGATTCAAGTCATCAGTGACTAGACAACTCCGACCACACTAATCGATCTTCGAAGCTTCTTGGGACTTGCCAACTTATACTAACAATTCGTGTTGGGATTCTCCCATATTGCATGGGCCCTCAACCAAGTGACCAAGGGAGGTGGTAGGGAAAATTTCACATGGGGGATGACACAACAATGAGAATTTGATGATATTAAGCATCGCTTGTGCTCAACTCCAGTACTCTCCTTACCTGATCTACAACAACCATTCGAGATTGAGATTGATGCATCTGACTATGTTGTAGGTGAAGTTCTTACTCAAAACAGTCATACAGTAGCATACCATAGTGAGACGCTCTCAGATACCATCTGGAAATACCCCACCTATGACAAGGAAATGTATTCCATTATACAAGCCTATCGTCAATGGAAACATTACATTCTGGGAAAGGAGACAATCATTCACACTAATCACAAGCCTCTGCAGTTCATACAGACACAGGGGAAGTTGCAGAACGATCGCCATCAAAATCGGTCCACATACCTGCAACAGTTCCATCTCAACATCAAGTATAAGACATGGAGCACAAATCGTGTCGTTCACTACCTCAGTCGACCTCCCATGGCTACACTCATGACCCTACTCCATTCCTTTGGGCATGAGGAATCTGAGTGGCCCCAACTTTATCAGTGAGATCATGACTTCGCCACCACCTATCATCTCTTGGGTACAGGCGTGAATGTCACCAACTTTCACATTCAGGATGGATTGTTATGCCATCTGGGCCACCTATGTGTTACTGCAAGCGAGCGTGCAAAGATAATTTGGGAAGCTCACTATAGTCGGATGGCAAGACATTTTGGCATGGAGAAAATTTTGGTCGTTCTACAAAAACATTTTTATTGGCCAAAACTTTGACAGTGTTGACGATGATTTTTGTCAATAGTACTTAGCTGGAAAAGCGTTGCTAGGCTCCCCCTCTCATTTCACAATTTCCAGCGCAAAGTCTTGTGCACTCTCGTTGAGTTGCTACTACACATTCAAATAATATTTTAAGTTATTATGAATATGGTCGATGATCAATTTTGAAGTTGCACATGATACAAGCTCTCAAATAATCACTAGTTTACTACAAGCATTCGACAAGGATGATACGACAATTGGTAAAATTGTTGAGGTTCTTGAACAATAAAAAAAAGTGGCCCTCTTGTTCACTTCCCACATATTATTTTTTTGCCACATTTTTGTTGGTCCCCTTTCATCACCTTTGTTTTCATACATATTAACACGCCCACATTCCAACCTTTCAAATATTTTCCTTATACCATGCCTTAAAATTTGTCATATGCCAAAAGCAAATTTGTAATTATTATATAATTGTTTGCCATTTTCTTTTTACTTGATAAAAAAGGGGAAAAGTAAACCAATTATCCAAATTCTTTATCCTATAACAAATCCCACATAAGACTCCTTAAGTTTTCAAATATTTAATTATAACTTAAGGGGAATACCAAGTTGCCTTTTGGTTATGAATTTAATATTGTTCCAGGCCAAAAGAAAAAAATTATTATATTACCATGATTTTTTCCCTTTGTATACTTTATCCCACTTGGAGGTTTTATATAAGAGTAGTGTAGAGAATTGGAACCAGCTGACATGCAAGAGGATAAACTTTGTTTGAAATGGCAAGAGATGATAACTCATCAATTTTTTTGACAATCTTATGATGTAAAACAAAACAAATATCATTGGCGTCAAGGATCAAAAACCAAGAATATCACTGAGTTTTGTTTGTATTAGAATAATTGGCAATATGGAGGCTCAAGATTTCCGAGGGGGGATTGCACATTGAGAGTCACAACACAATGTCTGGAACTATGTTAAACTATGTTACATTGAGACTTCTTGGACAAGGGCCTGATGGAGGGCAAGGAGCCATGGCAAAAGGGTGTGCATGGATTTTGGACCATGGTACTTGGAGTATATGATTGGTCTGGAAACAATCCATTTCCCCTAGAAGTTTCGCTTAGCCCTTATTTTCTTCCAACCCATCGAGGGAGAATGTTATGTCGCTTTCAAATGGTTTATTTGCCAATGTCATATCTGTATGGGCAAATATTTGTGGGTCCTATGACTGGAATTATTATGTCTTTAAGAAAGGATCTCTATACAATGTCGTACGAGAAAATAGAATGGAATCACGTAACATGGTTGCAAAGGAAGATCTTTACTATCCACATACTTTAATGCAATATATCCTATGGAAAACTCTTCATAAAGGAGTAGAGTCCATACTTATGCATTGGCCTTGCTCAATGCTGCGGGCGAGGGCACTTTAGAAAATGATGAAGCATATACACTATGAGGATGATAGATCATTTGCATAATGCACAGTCGGTGGGATTGGAACAACTTGCAGTATTAATTCTTGATGAGGCAGACTGTCTTCTGGAGCTTGGTTTTTGTTGATTCATTACCAACAAAAGGGGAACGACGAACGCCAAAATGGATTAGCTTACAGAGTAAACTCAGTCCAGAAAATTATGTCAAGAAAGGTGAAAGCATGAATATGGTTGTTGGAAGGGATCATGTTTATGCTTATATTTCTTGATTAATATAATGGTATTTCTACACTTGAAGAAGTCTGTCGTTGGATCCAAAACTCACACTCTTCTGATCTACGATCTAAGTTGCACTATTTTTTGGATAATAAAAGCACAAATATGATACCAATTCCTCATGTTGTCAAGCAATTTGCTATTGCTTTGTTGTTTATCAGGAATTTGAAGTTTGTAAATGATCGGAGTACCTTTCGAGAGCTTGGTTCATACATGAAATTCCAGAATTGAGATGTTGCTAACTTGCCACCACAACAAACTTTGTTAAAGGTTGGCCTCATAGGTTGTGTTCGCAGTTTATTGAGATAGAGGGTCAAGATCCCTGATACACCAGATATGAGAATTTTGGCATCTTGGCATCATGAGCCAGCTAAAAGGAAGGAGCATGGTGTCCTTATAATTGAGGATGCAGAGCGTTGTCTATTCTCAGTGCTAGCCGAAGTTATCAATCAAACAGCCTGTGGGTATGTTGTTTCAAATTGCGGCCATGCTTGTCGATCATTGGTGGTAGTGTGATTTGAACCATGGTAGATGTTTCTGTACAGTCAGGATTTGAGTTCTCTATTGCTCTTGGAAATATATACCTATATTTTGGAGTTGAAAGTAAACAACAATGATCTTTAATGTGGAGGAAGAAGACTCAGGTAAAAAACTTCATTCGAGAAAACAAATAGATATCAGAGGAAATTGGAAGCATTTTTTAAAAGAATAATAATTATACAAATTAGACATCTAGAAAATAACGAGATTTATAAACCCCTTTGGTTTAGTATTGTTTATTAAATTGATGATTTGAATTGGTTATGATCAAGTCCACTTCAACCCTTCGATCTAAAAACTACCATAACTGTTGGAACCATTAAACAACTGAATAAACTACCTATAAACACTCCAACTTTTTATCAATCATTATTAAATGAACAGGCAGCCAACAAAAAAAGGAGGGAGAAATTTTCAGAGAGAAACTTTTGAGAGAGAAAAAACTTTGGCAGAAAATTTAGAGAGAGGTATGCTTGGAGTGTTGTGAGGTCTGCTTCTTTTCATTCTTATTTTACATATTCAATAGGGATTGACAGAATCAATGGCAGCAGGGGGTCTTGCGAAGCAACGAAAAGATAAAGCGAGGATGAGCTTGTTGGTTCTCAAAAGGTGAATAGTTTACTTGTTAGTTTGTTGTATTCAAGCTTGATTTTATTCGGCGCTAATCGGTTTCTGATATGCAAGTTTTCTCCTTGTGACTCGCCATCATTGTTCCATCTCATTTTTTGTCTCAACTTTATTTTTTTTCTTTTTGTGCTTGGTCTTTCTATTGTAACCTTGTTCTAGAGTGGCTAAAAGCCATATCTCTGGCCCTAGTCTATGCAGAGACTTGTACATTTCGAAAATTCAAGAATTTATATGGGGTGTCATTGTTTCATGGAAAACTGCACAGAAGACTTAGCTAAAGCATACACAAACAACGCTTATTAAGAAAATGAAGAGAGATACCATATGAAAAATGAGAATAAATGTATATTATGTTCTAATCAATGAGTGAGTGATCTTCACTCATATAGGCAATGACATCCTATAATTAGGAATGCATGCATAATAGTGATGGTATAAAATTAGAAAGTCTAAAATAGAACTAGTCAGTTAACTCCCACTGAACTAGTGTTACTCCCACTAAACTAGTGTGCCGAAAATAGAAATTTGTCAAACACCCCCCTGAACATCACTATGGAGTAAAAAATGAGTCCCGACTACTAGGCCATATTAGGTACTCATGTACAATGCAACTAATGAACACTGAATAAAAGTGAGAAAAGAGGGAAAACCACGTGGGAACAAAATCCCCCCTCAAAAGATAATGTATCAAAAGATGAAAATGACAGTTGCTAGGAGACTGTGTTCTTCACTGCAAGACGATCCCACAAAGTCTGAAACTTCTGCTCACTAAAATTCTTCTTGAAGATGTATAAACATTTATGGATTTGATGAAGTCCTTTGGCAACCTTTCTAACCTTGTACCTCTTGATCCTGTGGACCCATCTATACCTGAAAATATTCCTTTATGGTGTAAGTGGAACCAAATGCGAAGTTTGATTCTTTAGGAGTGAGTCATACTCCTTTTGCATGGTTGTTTGCCATAATGGATTTCCCATATCCTCACTGTAGAGCTTCAGATTATAAGATTGAACAATAATGAAATGCATGGGCATCACAGGTTCTAAAGTTGAAAGTACATGAGAAGGATCCTCATGCTGAGATCGAGTCCTCCTCAAATCCAATGTATTCCCTGCAAGGATACCTACTGCCTGAAGTGTGAATTGTGCCTTTTTGGGCATCTGTTGAAGCTTTAGCGCTGGTTGTACTACCTTCTTATTTCCATGTACATAATTTGAGTGTATGGAATCATCTCTGATGTATGAAACTGATGGAAGCACAATAGTATATGCATGTTTCACTAGAGGTGCATGCAAATTACTCTCCTTATGTGTAAGTAGAAAATATGAGTCATCATCAGAAAAATTAGTGAATTTATAAAACCTTGACTTGTGATCCACCTCACCAATTGCAATGATGGAATTTCCATGCATGTTGTTAGCACATATCCTTGTATGGGGTGTTTTCCCCTTTGGATTTGACCCTTGGGTGACAAAATGCAAAGAAAGGGGTTAAAAATACACTAAATGGAATTTATCCTAAGTCCGTCAGGGTTGATGTGATGGTTTGGTGTAATGTGTTATGGTGCACACAGATCTGAGTGGTTGATCTTGGCACGCTCAGATCTACAGCGCTCAGCCCAAGTCAGACCCCCCGGTATTCTTCCTTTAACAAGGGGGTCCGAGCAAGCATTTTCCCCACGCGGACCCCCACTAACGTGGCGCCCTCTCTTGAACTCAGACCCCCCCCAACCTTTCCTGCTNAAATCTCCCGACACCTGTCTCCCACTCAATCTCCCTCCTCTGTTTGTGTCACCTCCCACTCTGTATTCCCCTGCACCTTTGCGTCATCGGCTTCGCAACCTCCCCTTTGCCTCCAAGTCCTATCCCTCCGTCACGTCACCCCCACACCTTTACACCTCAACACCAACATTTATGTGGCCCACGCATAACCAGTAGCCTTCCAGTCGCGCCCATCACCTTAGCCTCATCAGCTCCATCCACGTCCGCCAGGCGGGTCCCTATGCAAAGTTCCAATGAAGCATCAAACGGCCAAGGAGAGGCCACCACGTCTCCCAGGTGCTAAGTTTTACTTGGGCTATCCTGATCCCTATGAAGCAATTATGAAGTGAGGGAGGTGGTTGGAGCATCATCTCCCCCATGAATGGAGATTCAGAATAGTCTGACCATGAAGGAATATTGTCAGCTCAGGAAGTCTG
The DNA here is from genome assembly GCA_009831015.1 of Picea engelmannii. NCBI lineage: Eukaryota > Viridiplantae > Streptophyta > Pinopsida > Pinales > Pinaceae > Picea > Picea engelmannii. Next base: position 197,725 of record ML788483.1, read on the forward strand.
AGGTTGTGTGCACAAAGAGACTGCATGCACGGTATGAAAAAGCAGAGCTCAGAGGGACTGGCAGAGCCTAGATCGCATCTAACAGAGGAAGGCGTGTGCAGAGGAGACTGCAGGTGTAGTCTGACTGGGAAGACGCAACACCATGGAAGCTCGAGCATGCCTCTGTTGCTGTTTACGAAATTTTTGAGTATATGTATGGAGTTTTGTTTTTTTGTAATGGTCTTTGGTGGAGCGGAGCTCCCATCTGTAATTTTGTTCTCCCAGAGTTGTTCTATGGTTATGTAATCGATTTGAGACTTTCATGTTGATAGAAGTCACCTTCCCTCTTTTTCATTCTGTCTATAAAGGATTTTTAAAACACTCAAGCACGGATGATCCAGTCGATGATCGTTATGTTGTTGTAATGGAGGTTTGATTATAGCAATATCATGGTCATTTTTATTCATTTCCCTGTGTTCTCTTTCCCCTCTCACATTGAATGGATCGGGCATGGATGATCCAGTCGAGTTGTTGCAGTTGCAAGATGATGGAGGTTTGATCATCCCGTTGCTATAACTATGTTACTTGAAGACATATTTCAGTGTCCAGAATTGAGCTCAAGAAGGCTCCTGAGTTTGAGTTTTCCTCCTAAAGTTGATGGAAGGCCTGATGCCCATAGCAGTCTCCTTTACATTTCTATTAAGTCTTCCCTTTGCTCTCACTTTAACTCAATTTCCTGACTGAAGTTAATGTGGCCCTCACGTCCCTGTGCATTTCCTGTCCAATCCTGTGTTGAACATCATTCAGATTCTGAGTCTGTGCCCATTTAACCTCTTTAAAACCAACCTGTGACATAAAAACTCTTATGGGTATTGGGCTTACCCTCTCTACAATCGGAGGGTGACTTACGGTGCTAACATTTCTGGCATCGTTGTCGAGGAACGAATTGAAGACATTTCCCGGGGATAGAACAACAACGAGCTTCTGATTATGAAGGTGCATCATATATCAGAACCATTGAATATTGCACTTGCACCTGGCGACTCCGCTTTCTCAACTCCATTGTTTCAGTGTGGCTACTTCTGGCTACACCTGGTAGCCCTTAGGAGAACACAACGATCAGATCTGGTCTTTGATGGTGAACAAAGACCAGACACACTCTTACTGCATATCTTTCACCTGGATACTCCATGGTTGAAGAATCGATTAGTGACTCCACTGGTTCGAAATGGACAAAATATTGGCTCGGAGGCTTGCTCCTTTTAATTTTTCTATTGTTCCTGGTTTCCTAACGTCGTTCCTACTATCGATGAGTGGGTTGATTTTTTCCCATATTTAAAGAGCATAAAGAGGAAAACCCTACCCAACATCTATGTGAGTTTCATGAACTCATGCACCAGTGGGGAATACATCATGAGGATGTATTATTAAATATGTTCATGTTCTCACTAGCAGAAGATGTTCATAAGTGGTATCACTCCTTTCCCCCTGCTAGCATCTCCTCCCTAGAACAGTTTCATTCAACTTTCAATAGGCAATGTCAAAAGTTTTATTCCTCTGAGTTTATCTGTCATAATTGTTGTGAGGAATATGAAGATAATGATCAAGATATGGTTGTGCCTAATAAATCCTATGAGGATGAGGATCATGGGGAGGAAGGAGATTCTTTGAGTGAGTTGGTGGGACTGGTAAAATCTCTTTCTGCAGAGATAGAGGAATTGAAGGCAGATCATGATTGCTACTTTTTTGAAGAAAATGCAGAAGATGTTTCAATCCTAGGAGCATATGTTCTTGGCAGCCTTGCTCATGATGGTGAGGTTAAGGATTGCATAGCCATGGAGGTGGCATTTTCTTCCCCTGATGCACCTGTTGTCTCAGATTTAAATGAAGAAATGGTCGTGTATGCATATGAAGAGTAGCAGAGCTCTGCATCATATTTTGATGACTCGGGGAGTAGCCAGCCTATGTATGACAGCTATGAATCAGATTCTGAGCTGGATATGTAGGATTTCCAAGAACATACAACAGATTCTTATCCTTTATTCACTAAAGAAAAATATTGTGAGGAAATCAACAATCCTTGGCCTGCAGATATCATTGAGCATCAGATTGAAGAAAGGAGTTTTCCCATGGGCCTTGTTCATGATCATTATGAATCTAATCCTTGGGAGAGACAAGAAGAAGAAGAGGAAGAGCCAGAGGGGAATTTTATCTCATGTCCAGAGCCTATCAGTGAGAAACCATCACTCGGGACTAGTCAACCTGCATCGATTGTTGACCCACTTGTGCTTACCAAAGATATTCAGCCATGTGTGAGCAGATGTGGAGAAGATCAAGCTGTCTGTTACAAATTTTCTAGAGTTTGCCACTCATTCTATGAGCCTGTCAGTGAGAACATGGAGTGGCATTTCCTTCATATCCTAGAGCCGCCCAACTTTATCTCAGCTTCAGCCTTTGGGGAGAAGCTGAAGGATGTAATCGTTCTATTGTCACGATTACATTGTCGGTTATCAATCATTGATAGAGTAAAAGAGCTTCCAGTCAGGAAGTTACTTGACTAGCTATGGTGGAAATTTGCTTTCACCTAGCACCATGTAAAAATCAATTAGTTTAGGACTGTACATAAATAATCTCATGTGGAGCCCATGTATGTTTGTTTTCGTTTTTTACTTATCGGCATGTATTCCTCAGCAGGGTGTTTTGAGCTTAACTCCATAGCCCAATGCAGAAGGCGACTGGAACTACAAAGGAGATCTTAGAGCCTCACAAGGAGGACTCTATCCCCCATGGAGCCTAATGTTAGCACATATCCTTGTATGGGGTGTTTTCCCCTTTGTATTTGACCCTTGGGTGACAAAGTGTGAAGAAAGGGGATAAAAACCCACTAAATGGTGTTTATCCTAAGTCTGCTATGGTTGATGTGATGGTTTGGCACGATGTGTTATGGTGCACATAGATCTAGGCAGCTAATCTTGGCATTCTCAGATCTATGGCGCTCAGCCCAAGTCGGACCGCCCCTGGTATTCTGCCTTTAACGGGGGGGGTCTGAGAAAGTGGTTTCCCCACGTACCCCCACTACTAACCTGGCACCCTCTCATGAACTTGGAACCCCCCCCCCCTCCGAGCAGACCGCTTACCGCTCACCCTTACTGCCTCCAACTCTCCTGACACCTATCTCCCACTCAATCTCCCTCCTTTGTCTATGTCACCTCCCACTCCATATTCCTCTGCACCTTTGTGGCATCATCTCTGCAACAGCCCCTTTGCCTCCACGTCCTCTCCCTGTGTTGCATCACCCCCGCACCTTTACACCTAAGCGCCAACATTTCTGACGCCCACGCATACCCAGCAGCTTGTCGGTCGCACCCATCACCTCAACCTCATCATCTCCATCCATGTCCGCCATCTGAGTCCCTCTGCAAAGGTCCAACGAAGTAGCAAACGACCAAGGAGAAGCCGCCATGTCTCCTAGGTGCCAAGTTTGACTTGGGTCATCCTGATCCCGATGAAGCAGTTATGAAGCGGGAGAGGTGTTTGGAGCATCATCTCCCCCATGAATGGAGATTCAGAACGGTCTGACCGTGAAGGCATACTGTCAGCTCAAGCAATTTGAGGTCGCATGCACAATATGACAAAGCAGATCTTAGAGGGATTAGAAGAGCCTAGATCGCGTCTGACTGGGATTTTTGTTGTTTTGTAATTGTCTTTGGTGGAGCGGAGCTCCCATCTATAATTTTGTTCTACCAGAGTTGTTCTCTGGTTATGTAATCGATTTGAGACTTTCATGTTAATAGAATTCAGCTTCCCTCTTTTTCATTCTGTCTGTAAATGATCCATATTTGGATCCAGGAGCTTGATAGGGCTCAGAAAGGCCTAAAAATCAATGTTCTTGAATGGGCCCAAACGAACATCATATGCTCCTAATATCGTGTTATGTTTGAAAAGATAAAAAGGTAAAAAGTCAACGCTGACATCAGCATGGCATGTTGTTGACGTCATCATGCTGACGTGTCAGTGTGACACATGGAAAAGGTACAATTGACAGGTCATATAGTTGATATGGACAACCTAGGAGGTGACACGTGTCACCACTGAAAGGGTGACACATGCCACGCTCGTACAAGTGGTCGGTAGGTCAATGGACAAGTGGCAGATAGGTGTGATGATGTGGAAATTGCTAACTGGGCAATTGTATGGACATGTGGACCATCTGGTAGATGACAAGTGGAAAAATATTGACAAATGTGGTGGTGCCACATGGCACCTGATTACTGGTTCATTTGTTTTGTTGCAAAAATTGTTGAGTTCACAAGTTTTGAACTCGCGACCTCCAACGGTAGGCTACGAATTGGGAATATGTCGTATGCCAATGCACTACTATGTGACTTGTTATTATAAGTATGCAAATATATATATAAAGTGTGGTTAAGTGTTGAATGGGGTCGGAAAATGCTGGGGCTAAGCCCCAACCCACGGATTGTAGAACCCACATACGACCACAAGTGCGGAAGCTTCCAGGATAAGCCATGGGCACGGGAGCTAAGGAGTCAATACCTTGCGATATGACTGGATCTTGGTACCAGGTGCGTAAGTATAGGGATAGCCCCGACTTTTATGGGGTTGATATGACCTCCATTTAATGTAAAGAGGCCAACGCATAGCCCTATGGGTTGGCGCTTGGCCACCTGATATAACCATATGACCATAAATAGGGGGCACGCTAGGCCTAAGAGGATTATCCCTATCTTGATTTTATTAACCAGTTTTGGTTATTTTGCCATATCTTGGTGGATATTGGGCCAAATTGAGTGCCACAAGAAGTGGGATGTTCGGATTTGATCCCTCTACCTCATGGATATATAAAAAAATCCATTGTGAGGTTTGAAACAGGAAAGAAGTAGCAGACAATCTTTAAGCAAGTCGAGGAAGAACTTGCCAAGGTCAAGTTGTCTTGAGCAGTGATTAGTAGTTGAGATTTGAAGGCAGTTTCTGGGAGTTCTACTACCCATTTTTCAGTGTTGTATGTTGCGTCAGGATTTCGAGACAGAGAAGAATACAACTAAGTCAATCAGAGCCCTATATGATTTGATTATAATACAGATTGTAAGCATTGAAATTTTGAATAGAGAAAGGCTCCCTCACTGAAGACAAAGGCCCAGAGACATAGGCGAGATTGTCGAACTCCGTTATCAACTTCTTGTGTACAATTGGTGGATGTCTTGCATTCTTTGTGCTATATCCTATTGCTCTTAATTATTTAAGTCTTTGTCGCTTTCATATTCACATGCACCATCAGAAAAAGGTCTTGATAAAATTGAGGTCATAGTGTGTAATTGCTAAGCTTCGATTTTTGGATCAGTAAAGGTTGTTTAAAACACTTGGGAATGAATGATCCAGTCGAGGATCGTTATGCTGCTATAATGGAGGTTTGATTATAGTAGTATCGTGGTCAGTTTTATTCATTTCCCTGTGTTCTCTTTCCCCTCTCACATTGAATGGCTCAGGCATGGATGATCCAGTCGAGATGTTGCAGTTGCAGGATGATGGAGGTTTGATCATCCCATTGTTGTAACTATGTTACTTGCAGACATATTTCAGTGTTCGGACTTGAGCTCAAGAAGGCTCTTGAGTTTGAGTTTTCCTCCCAGAGCTACTAGAAGGCCTGATTCCCATAACAGTCTCCTTCACCTTTATCCTAAGTCTTCCCTCTGCTCTCGCTTTAACTCAATTTCATGACTAAAGTTAATGTGGCCCTCATGTCCTTGTGCATTTCATGTCCAGTCATGTGTTGAACATCATTCAGATTCTGAGTCTGTGCCCATTTGACCTCTTTAAAACCAACCTATGACATAAAAACTCTGATGGGTATTGGGCTTACCCTCTCTGCAATCAAAGGGTGACTTTCAGTGCTAACACATGTCAATTACCTTTTTACCTTTCTGAGTGATCTGATAAACTGAGAAAAAATTCATAGAAAGATTTGGAACATGTAAAAAATTATCAAAACTGCCATTGTGGAGTTCCACTCTCCCTTCTCCTACTACTTCTACTAGAGTATCATCCCCCATGAGAATAGAGGATCTTGAGCATGGACTCAAAGAAGATAAAACTTCCTCTTTCGCTGCCATATGATGGGATGCACCAGAATCTATAATGCATGAATCTGATGAGGAATTAACTGCAACAAGAGCATGATGATTACCTTTCTTAGGAGCATGATCTTCTTCCTTCTGCTTCTTGACTCCCTCTGGAATGAAGTTTCCAAGGTTGTTATGTTGAATTTCCTATGCCATAATATTGATCTGCTTCTTCATGCATGTGGATTCTTCATGATTTGGTTTATTGCATTAAGTGCACTGCTTTCCCTTCTTCTTCTTCTTGGAATCTGAAGATTCTTTGGAACTTGAAGAATCGTTAAAGGGTTTGGAATATCCCTCCTTGTTCTGTTTCTCCTTCCCATTCTGTTTGGATGATCCTTTTCCATCATGCATGGTGAGTGCATGTGCTTTGGGATCCTTGATGAGGCCCATCTGTATGAGTTGTGTCTAATCTTGTGTGAGAGACTCAATGAACTGACCCATCGTAGGAATTTTCCAATTTGTTCCAAAAAGACATTTGCCAGAATGGAAATTGGATACATATACACCATATTCTAGTCCTAGCTTGGCCAATATTGTTAGAATAAGTTGTTTCTCTTGTGTAGACTTTTCAATACCACATTCACCCAATCTCAAAATCAAATATTTAAATTTAGTATATAAATCTTGTATATTATCAAAAAATTTAGGGTTTAAGGTATTCAACTCTACCCCAAGCATATGACCTCACATCTCATCTTGCTTTCCAAAGAGTCCTTCCAAGGTTGTCCATATCTTGTTTGGAGTCTTGCATGCGAAAACATGAAACCATATATCAGTGAAGACTAACTCAAGAAGTAGTCATGTGGCCTCATCCTTACGGTTCGCCCATTTGGTCTTCTCAAGCACTGATGTAGGTTTTGTTTTTGTCGCCATTATCAAATTATACAATCCTTTTCTTTTGAGTTGGAATGTGGCCTTCGAATTCCATTAAAAATATTTGTACGATGTGATTATTATCACCAGACTTGATTGAATAAGTTTCATTGCCTCCATCGCTGCTATTGATTCTGAAAATATCTTGAAAACCCAGATCGTGGATTCCGAGATATGACAGACGGTTCTATGACAGTTATAGATATGATAAAACAACTATATCTCCTAAAATATTATGTGGGTTTTGGAGAATTTTGGTGAGCATGAGAATCCCTATGTTATACGTATCTGGTCCAAATTTCAGCCCGACCCATATCTCGGATTTCGAGATATGGCTATTTTACTGCATAAACTCCATTTTTTGGAGGGTTGCTGAATCGTCGCACCCTAGAGAAGGAAAAAGTGCATTGATGTTGAATCGTCGCACCCTAGTGAAGGAAACAGTGCGACGATTGTGAAAAAATAAATCATCGCACCCCATCTTAAGAACACAGTGCGACGAAGTCGCACCTTGGCTGTGTATAGGCTGCGATGATGTCTGGGATAGGATGTGACAATTCCAATCGTCGCACCTTTCGATAGGGATAGGGTGTGACGATTGTCGAAACTATGTTTACACAAATCCTCTTTCGCTCTTCTCTGGCTTTTCTGGGTTGCTCCAAGCAGCTCAACTTTGATACCATGCCAGTATTTCATGGAAACCTGCACTGGAGACCTAGCTAAAGCATACACAAACAAAGCTTATCAAGAAAAGGAAGAGAGATACCATATGAAGAATGAGAAACAATGTATATTATGATCTAATCAATGAGTGAGTGATCTTCACTCATATAGAAAATGACATCATATAATTAGGAATGCATGCATAATAGTGATGGTATAAAATTAGAAATTCTAAAATAGAACTAGTCAGTTAACTCCCACTGAACTAGTGTTACTCTCACTGAACTAGTGTGCCGAAAATAGAAATTTCTCCAAGATGGGGAGCATTTTAAATGAAGATCAAATTATTTTTCACTCTAAAATTGTCTCTGTTATTTTTTTAAATTCTCAGTTTTCCTCATCTTTTCTTAAGACAACATTAAAAATAAAAATAAAAAAAGACAAACAAACTTATGAACATGTTTATTTTGTAAAATTCATGTGTATAAATTTTATTTATTACCTTGTTAATACGTATTAACTTTTTCTTACTTTATTACTATTTTAATTTTCTTATTACTTATCATATCCTAATTTCTAAAAGAAAATAAAAAATATCAATCATTAAAGTGTTACTCTTTTTTAGCCTTCAAAATAATGTTTGTTTAATAAACTTTTCTTTTTGAATCATTTTAAAACTAACATAGTTATATTAACTTTCTTAGTTTTGTTTTAGATATTTTCTTATAAAGCAAATACAAAACAAATGCCTTTTCATTTTATAATTTGAATTTACTTTATTAGATTTAATTTTGTTATTTCAAATGTATAAACTTCAACATAAAAGCATCAAAATCATAAATTACATAAAAATCAAATATTACTAAAAGGTAAAATTACAAGGCAAAGGAATTCATGCTTGGACTGTAGGTTAGGAAATTTGTCCTGGAGTTCAATGTGAATTCTTGTCTGGGGATTTAAGCCTAGGGTGATATTCCTGTCTCTTCTCGCCTAGCCCCCTGGGAGGTTGAAATGTTGATGTTGGGGACTCTTTAGTCCCTTGACGTCAATGTATTTTTGGTGACCATACTGGGGAAGAACTGTTCAATGGTTCCTTCCTAGTTTTGTTTTAATTCTTTCGAATTTACATTTATATTTCCTAAACCTCAATGTCTCAACTGATGGGAAGTATGTTTAGTGGTTGTAACCATGTGGTTTCAACTACTAACCCTGGGAAGGTCATTCGCAAGTATGGGATTTTTGAGTTTGAAGAAGACCTAAACAATTCCCCTTAGTTTGTGCCCACTCCCTTGAAGTTCACTCACCCGATTAATACTTTACCTCACAAATTCAAGAACCATATGCCTCTCTTTCATGGTGACGGAACTGTTACGGTAATTGAACATCTTCGTGCGTTTTCAAATGCTTGCATCATTCTTGGAGTTAATGATAATAATAGTTGCATGTTATTGTTCATGAATTCCCTTCAGGGTGATGCCACTTCTTTAATTGCCAACCTTCCTGATGGATGCATCTCTACCTAGTTTGAACTTTCTTACTAGTTTAATTCTACCTTTGGGCTTTTGGATAGTCCTTATGAGCATCTTAAGAGGTTTAACTAGTTACGCATGGAGGATAATGAGATAATTCTTACTTTTAACCTTAAGTTTATCAATTTATATAATTCAATCCTTACTCCAATTCACCCTACCAACTTGCCATCTATGTTGCATTACTACGAACTTCTACCTCCTCTTTACCGATGGCGGTTGGAAGAAAACAATGTTCAAAACCTAGAGCTAGCTCTATCCACTTGCCTCGACTTCGAAGAGGAAATCTGTAGAACATGTTACTCCTTTGGCATTTATGATTCACACAAGGATTTGTCTTCTTTAATCCCCGTCATAAAGAGTGTACAAGATCTCATGTTCTTTCTTGAATCTTAATCTTCAAATCATGCTGGGAGTATATCTCGGAAGCCCTCTCTCCTACGGCCTAATTATAATGAATCCACTACTTTTGGTCAAGAGATTAAATGTGAAGAGGATCGTGATTATATCATGATGCTTAATGATCAATCCACCTCTCACATCCCAAACATCACCCTTCTTAAACCTCATGAAAAAACTAAATCCCAAAATCATCTTTCATTTCGAGTCTTTTATCCATACGCATGCAATGGTGAATTTGATTATACATATGAAGAAACTGAGGTTGATTATGTCAAGCCAATTTATGATGCATTTTTATTTGGTTATAATGCTAATGAGTGGTCAAATTATGTAGACTAGCATGACCTTAATGATACAACTGAGGAGTCCTCTTTTGAAGATATTTATGAGTTCAATCAAGATCTTAATTTGTATAAAATTGTTGCTAATCCTTTGTTTCAATCAAGAGAGGTTAGAGAATTTGACACTAGCAGGCATATCCCTCCTAAGTGCACTTTTTCCTTCAATGAAGACGACTATTTTAAAGACATCCCTATGCTTTTGAATCCATGTTATGAATCTTCTTTGCATCATGACAACCCTGTTCCTGATAGAAACGTCCCTAGAGGTGATACTAATTGGTTTGATGAATTCATTGATCATCCCTTTAAGGTACAAACCCTAAACCCTAAATCTAATTCAATTGATACCTTCATCATTACTGGCAAAGGATATGTTGGTTGGCATGTCTTGGAGATTGGTGATCATTTCTTTTGGCTATTGATTAATCATATCTCCACACCATACACATTTGTTGATTGGCATGTTGGCAGTCCCTCCATGCACAAATTTTTCAAACTCATAGGATTTGCACGCAAAGCAGGTGACACATTCCTTTACGCTAAATTTCATCCGACCTGAGTCCAAGATAATTTTTTTCTTTTCCTCTGTACATAAATAAACAAAATAATAATAATAATAATAATAATGATAAAATTTTATGGGAAGGACTAGATTAGTTTTGGGTTTATTTTGCAATTAATCAATTTATTTTCTCACTTTTATTTCTTTCACTTTATTTTATTTTTTCCCTTCAATGGTCAGAAGTGATGGAGAAATAGTTGGCGATATTAAAAGGCTATCTATATATTTTTAATTGATTGACCAAATGTGTTTTGGTGGACAACAAACTTGCAGGTGAACTAAGTTTCCTTCCTTTGTCATAATCCCTCGCTTGTCTACCATGTGCTTGCTACGCGAGACATCCTTGCTCGTCACGTTCATCAGTCCTATCCCCATATTCCTTCTTTTCCTTTCTTCATCCCCTTCATTTTCAGATGCCTCTAGCATACACATTGTGGATGCTCAGTGTTAAACTCAGGTCTTTCCCTCAACACACATCCACGACAGTTTTCTAGCCTTGTAATAATTTTGTCAATATCTAAAGAGTCGTCCCTTCGGGTTATACAACAGGACCAAACCCCCTCATACTTACCAATTTTCATGAGTTATTCCATGAAGTTGTGATCCATGAATCCCTTTACCTCCATCGTGTCTCCCCCTGTTGTATAACCTGGTCCACCTAACCCAATCAACCTCTTCTTATTCCACATCGAGTCACCCTCGGTCCTGTCGTTACCCTTCCCTTCCCCTTTCCTTCAGAGAATCAAGGATCGTAAGTTATTGTTTAAAGCTTGCACGCCACTGTAAGTGACGTGCATCTGTTGGTTGGAAATTGTTGATGATGATTTTTGTCAACAGTACTTAGCTGACAAAGCATTGCGAGGCTCCCCCTCTCATTTCGCAATTGATTGTGGAAATTCTTGTGCGCTCCCGCTGAGTTGTTGCTACACATTCAAAGAAGATGTCAATAAAGGATATTTTAAGTTATGATGAAGATGGTCGGTGATCAATTTTGAAGTTGCACATGATACACGCTCTCAAATAGTCACTGGTTTACTACAAGCATTCGGCAAGGATGATACGGTAATTGTTAAAGTTGTTGAGGTTCTTGAACAATCACAAAAGAGGCCCTCTTGTTCACTTCCCACATATTATTTTTCTGCCACATTTTTGTTGGGACTCTTTTATCACCTTTGTTTTCATACATATTAACACGCCCACATTCCAACCTTTCAAATATTTTCCTTATACCATTCCTTAAAATTTGTCATATGCCAAAAGCAAAGTTGTAATTATTGTATCATTGTTGTCCATTTTCTTTTCACTGGATAAAAAAGGGAAAAGTAAACCAATTATCCAAATTATTTATCCTATAAGAAAGCCCACATAAGACTCTTTAAGTTTTCAAATATTTAATTATAATTAAAGGGAATACCAAGTTGCCTTTTGGTTATGAATTTAATATTGTTCCATGCGAAAAGAAAAAATTTGTTATATTACCATGATCTTTTCCCTTTGTATACTTTATCCCACTTGGAGGTTTTATATAAGAGTAGTGTAGAGAATTGGAACCAAATGACATACAAGAGGATAAACTTTGTTTCAAATGGCAAGAGATAATAGCTCATCAATTTTTTTACATTCTTATGATGTAAAACAAAACAAATAGCATTGGAGTCGAGGATCAAAAACCAAGAATATCACCGGGTTTGGTTTGCATTAGAATAATTGGCAATATGGAGGCTCAAGATTTTTGAGGGGGATTGCACATTGAGAGTCACAACACAATGTTTGTAACTATGTTAAACTATGTTACATTGAGACTTCTTATACAAGGGCCTGATGGAGGTCAAGGAGCCATGGAAAAAGGGCATGCGTGGATTTTGGACCATGGTACTTGGAGTATATGATTGGTTTGAAAACAATCCATTTCCCCAGAAGTTTGTCTTAGCCCTTATTTTCTTCCAATCCATCCAAGGATAATGTTATGTTGCTATCAAATAGTTTATTTTTCAATGTCATGTCTGTATGGGCGAAGATTCGTGGATCCTATGACTGGAATTATTATGTCTTTAAGAAAGGAGCTCTATATAATGCCTTATAAGAAAATAGATTGGAATCATGTAACATGGTTGCAGAGGAATATCTTTACTATCCACATACTTTATTGCAATATATCCTATGGAAAATTATTCATAAAGGAGTAGAGTCTATACTTATGCATTGGCCTTGCTCAATGTTGCGGGCGAGGGCACTTCAGACAGTGATGAAGAATATACACTATGAGGATGATAGATCATTTGCACAATGCACAATCGGTGGGATTGGAAGAACTTGCAGTATTAATTCTTGATGAGGCAGACCGTATTCTGGAGCTTGGTTTTTGATGATTCATTATCAACGAAAGGGGAACGATGAACGCCAAAATGGATTAGCTTACAGAGTAAACTCAGTCTAGAAAATTCTGTCAAGAAAGGTGAAAGCATGAAGATGGTTGCCGGAAGGGATCAGGTTTCTGCTTATATTGCTCGATTAATATAACGATATATCTACAATTGAAGAAGTCTTTCGTTGGATCCACAACTCACACTCTGCTCATCTACGATCCAAGTTGCACTATTTTTTGGATGATAAAAGCACAAATATGATACCAATTCCTCCTTTTGTCAAGCAGTTCGCTACTGCTTTGTTGTTTATCAAGAATTTGAAGTTTGTAAATGATCAAAGTACCTTTGGATATCTTGGTTCATACATGAAATTCCATAATTTATATGTTGTTAACTTGGAACCACAAAAAACTTCGTTAAAGGCTGGACTCGGAGGTTGTGTTCGCAGTTTATTGAGATAGAGGGTCAAGATCCCTGATACACCAGATATGAGAATTTTGGCATCTCATGAGCCAACTAAAAGGAAGGATCCTGTTGTCATTATAATTGAGGATGTAGAGCGTTGTCGCTGCTCGGTGCTAGCCAAAGTTATCAATCAAACAACCTGTGGGTATGTTGTTTCAGATTGTGGCCATGCTTGTCGACCATTGGTGATAATGTGATTCCAACCATGACAGATGTTTATGTACAGTCAATATTTGAGTTCTTTATATCTCTTGGAAATATCTACCTATATTTTGGAGTTGAAAGTAAACAACAATGATCTTTAATGTGGAGGAAGCAGACTCGGGTAGCAAACTTCATTCGAGAAAACAAATAGATATCAGAGGAAATTGGAAGCATTTTTAAAAAGAATAATAATTATACAAATTTGACATGGAAAATAACTAGATTTATAAACCCATTTGGTTTAGTATTGTTTATTAAATTGATGATTTGAATAGGTTATGATCAAGTCCGCTTCAGCCCTTCGATCTGAAAACTACCATAATTGTTGGAACCATTCAACAACTGAATAAACTACCTCTAACCACTCCAATTTCTAATCAATCTTTATTAAATGAACATGGAAATGAACATGGAACCAGAAAAAAAAAAAAAAAGAGGGAGAAATTTTGAGAGAGATATGCTTGGAGTGTTGTGAGGTCTGCTTATTTTCATTATTCTTTTACATATTTAGTAGGGATTGACAAAATCGTTGGCAACATGGGGTCTTGCGAAGCAGTGGAAAGATAAAACGAGGATGAGCTTGTTGGTTCTCATAAGGTGAATAATTTACTTGTTAGTTTGTTTTATTAAAGCTCAATTTTATTCGACACTAATCGGTTTCTGATATGCAATTTTCTCCTTGTGATTCGTCATCATTGCTCCATCCCATTTTTTGTCTCAGCTTTCTTTTTTTTTCTTTCCGCGCTTGGTATTTATATTGTAACCTTGTTCTAGAGTGGCTAAAGACCATATACCTAGCCCTAGTCTACGCAGAGACTTGTAGATTTTGAAAATTCAAAAATTTGTATGGGGAGCATTTTAAATGAAGATCAAATTCTTTTGCACTCTAAAATTGTCTCTTTTTTATTTTTTTTAAATTCTCATTTTCCTCATCTTTTCTTAAGACAACATTAAAAATAAAAATAAAAAAAGACAAACAAACTTATGAACATGTTTATTTTGTAAAAATCATGTGTATAAATTTTATTTATTAACTTGTTAATATGTATTAACTTTTTATTGCTTTCTTACTATTTTAATTTTCTTATTACTTATCATATCCTAACTTCTAAAAGAAAATAAAAAAAATATCAAATCATTAAAGTGTTACTCTTTTGTAGCCTTCAAACTAATGTTTGTTTAACAAACTTTTCTTTTTTAATCATTTTAAAACTAATATAGTTATATTAACTTTCTTAGTTTTGTTTTAGATATTTTCTTATAAAATAAATACAAAACAAATACCTTTTCATTTTATTATTTTCATTTACTTTATTAGATTTAATTCTTTTATGTCAAATGTATAAACTCCAACATAAAAGTATCAAAATCATAAATTACATAAAAATCAAATATTATTAAAAAGTAAAATTACAAGGCAAAGGAATTCACGCTTGGACTGTAGGTTACGAAATTTGGTCTGGATTTCAATGCACATTATTGTCTGGGGCTTTAAGCCTAGGGTGATATTCCTGTCTCTTCTCGCCTAGCCCCACAGGAGGTTGAAATGTTGATGTTGGGGACTCTTTAGTCCCTTAACGTCAACAGACAGGACATCAACAAGTATATCAAATCTTGAACTGCTTGTGCCATTTTCAAACCAACCATCAAGAAGCAAGTCTCATACACCCCTCTTCCTACTCCCAATAGTCCTTGGAAATCCATATCAATGGATTACATGTCTGGCCTTCCATCCACCGAGCAAGGAAATGATTGTGTATTTGTGGTAGTTGATCGGTTTTTGAAGATGGTCATTCTCACAGCCTACAAGAAGAGAATCGTAGTGATAGATACTGCCAAGCTCTTCTTCTAATGAGCGTGGGTCCATTTTGTGATACCACAAACCATCATCTCTGATCGAGACAACAGGTTCCTCAACACATTTTGGTCAAGTATCTGGTCATTTTTGGACACCAAGCTCACTAAATCCACTGCCTTTCACCCTCAAACTGATGGCTAGATAGAGGTCATCAATCAAATGAGTATGCACATCTTGCACATGTATAAATATAACCATCCACGTACATGGGATGAGAGTCTTCCCTATTTTCAACACAACTACAAAATGGCTCTCCATAGCTCCACCGGCCATAGCCCATTTCAGGTGGGATTAGGATTCCAACCCTTGGGTCCCATTGATGTTTCACTACCTCTTGCAACCTCACAGCAAAAAAATTCTCATGTTCAGTCTGATGCCGACAAAGCCAACAGATTCATTGAGCAGATTCAACACATCTGCTAACAGGTCCATGAGATTTTGCAGAAAGCCAATGCTAAGTACAAGCAACGCCATGATCAACATCGGGTACTACACAAGTTTCAGGTGGGAGATAAGGTTTGGTTACAATTGCAGAAAGAATGCCTTACATGGCCCCATTAGAATCTCCATCCACTTCTCTATGGGCCTTACATTATCACCAAGGCTATGGGCGACAATGTTTTTGATCTCAACACTCCCCCCTTTGTTGGCTTACACCCAATGTTCAATGTGAACCTCCTTCGACCATATTTTCCACCATTATTAGACACCTCGGAGATCGCAGAACAGTTGAAACCAACAAATATCAACCCTAACTGCATGGAACAGGAATCCATTGATCATATAGTAGACACAAAGGTCAAGGGAACTCACCAACAAAGGATCCATCTTTATCGAGTTGTCAAGGAAGGGAAGCTCTTGCACCAAGGCAAGTGGCTCACCCGTGGTCAAATTTAGCAAACATTTTATCACCTGATGGGGGCACTTAACGCAATGGATACCATTGCTTCCTAAGGGGGAAGGACTGATCCAGGTGGATATTGGTGGCCACCCACCTATTCCAACTAGATCATCTTCACAGTTTTTAGTTCAACACGTTCTTTTGTAATTATTTGTAATTGTGGGTTCTACACTTTCGAGGTTGTATGAATCCCTATACAGCTTCACGGTGGAGATTAGTGGTTGCCCACCTAATCCAACTGGATTATTTTGGAATTTTTCATGTCAGTACATCTTTTTGTACTTCCAAGGTAGTTTTGGGGCCCTAAACAATGTTTTTTTGGCTTACCACAGTCAAACTGTAGACGAAGTCAAATTTTGACTGCATAATGTGTATTTATCAAAAAGACCTTTCCAACAGGATATCACGCACCTAAAACGGAGGTCGTATGCAAAAGTTATGACCCTAGGAAGTTGAGGTACCAACTTACCCATCAGGGCCCACATAAATTTTGGCATTTCATCTCCTAGGGTTAGGTTTTTGGATGTCTAGGGTTTTTTCATACATGAGTAATGTTAAAAATGCCTCTGGAACCTCATTGTAATCATTCTGCTCAAATGGATGCACATAGGAGCCATATCTCTTCTTAGAGATAGCTACCACCATTCGAGCAAGTTGTTTTCAGTTCTACAGTTTTACAGTTTCAACCTATTTTATTTGTTCAATAGAAGTTATTGTTCACTAGATATTTTTTGTTGTTCTCTGTATCTATGTGTTATTGTATTCAATCTTTTATTCATTTCGTCCCGCTCATAAATCTGGATCATAGAAGATATAAGGTGTTTGATTGAGAAAAATCATTTAGATCCCACCCAAGTCACAATGGATGATTGGATTGATGAACTCATTATACCATTTGAATTTAGAAACATTCAAGGACAACCTCACGATGTGCCTGAGAAATCCATTAACAATTTGCCTACCTTCCATAGAAACAATGTTGGACCAGTTATAGATCACTAGAAGGAATTCAATACTATGACCACAAGACATGGGGGGCATATCTTAGATGTATACATGAAATTATTTTCTCTCTCCCTAGAAGGTGATGCCTTAGATTGGTTCTTATGATTACCCAATAATAATATAAAAAACATGGATGAATTGGAAAATGTGTTCATGGAGAATACGGGAGAAAAGAGACAATAGATATTTTTCAACTACCCTTCATACCACAAAGAAAAATGAGAATGGAATGGTAGAAGAGATCAATAAAATATTCAACCAAATTTTCCAAAGACTCCATGCTAATATCAAACCCCCAAATCCATTTATCCTCATTTACTACCTTGATGCATTTGAGAGTGAATTAGATTTTCATTTGAGAAAAAAGTCCTCCAAAACATTGGGGGTGCTTAGGATGCAATAGTTAATATTTAAAATAAAATGAATGAAGTTGGTAAGGAAAACCAAACAAGTTCCTCTAGAGCTCACATAACTAAGAATGAACCTAAGAAGGGGGCAGTGAACACTATTGACCCAACCCTTGACCCTATGAAAACCATAACCGGATCTTTGAATCACATGGAATCCAACCTTACCTAACATAACACAATGATACATAATAGGCTTGTGTAGTTAGAAAGGTATCCACAACTAAATATATATCCACCTAAGGGTAATGATGGATGGGACGGGTCGAGGCCTCCTAAGAACCCATATTTCAATCAGAACCAAAGAGTTTTAGTCCCTCTAAACAACAATAATGTCATGGATCATGAGACATTAACTTGGTGCAACCCTTGTGAGGAACATCATGACCAAGACACTTTCCTTTATGCAAGGGATGTTATTAGCTAGGAAAGACAAGAAAACAAATAATAGTCAAGTGGGACTAATGAAAAAATATATATAAGTGAATGGATGGACATTGTAAGTATTGTCACAACTAGAATATACAATGTGTCCGACGAATAAATGAAACAAATTAAGGGAAAATGTGTTGGTGCGTCCATTGTATCTAGATCTTTATCCCCCAAACCTTCCTTGGAATATATAAAAAGAAAAATCCAAGAAAAGGGATGGATCACGTACAAAATAAGTAAACCCATTCAACAAGGAACCAACTCTCCACAACAACCTCAGAATGTTTTTAAGAATAATCAACCAATACAACCAATTGAAACCACCAGTGATAATCCAATGACAAGCATTCTAGGAAATGTGTATAGAGAAATGAATGTTGACCTAGTGTAATACTTAACAAAGGCCCATGTATCAGTTCCATTAGTTGAAATCATGAATATCCTGACATAAAAGGAATAGGTTAAATGTTTCTAGGGATTTGATTAAATAGATTGCCCTTTCATTGAGGATGCTCCTGTAGTGCTACAAATGATGAATCGGGGGAAGAAAAATGGTATCCAAAGCCCATTTTATGTGTCCCTTATATTCAATGATCTACTACTACACAACTATATGATATATTCAAGGGTGTCAACCAATGTCATGCCATTAAAAGTAATGAAACAACTAGGCATTACAAGCACCCGACCATACAAGAATGTGTGTGCCATGGATTCTATGGAAATCAAAGTGTTTCCCCTCATTAAATATTTACACATAAAATTGACTTTATATCCAGACATCTCAGTTCTAATGGATGTTTTCATTATTGATGTTTCAAATTCTTGGGGAATGTTGTTATCTAGGAAGTGGGCTGCCAATTTGGGTGGTTCTTTGCAAATCGATCTATCTTACACAACTATCCCAACCTATGATGGAACTTATGTTAATTTGCGTCGAGAAAAATATAGGAGGTTTCACGTAGAATACCTTGATGATTTCATGAATGAGTTTGCTTGCACATTATATGATAACATGGGAAACTATGTGATCATCTCACATTCATTAGCCCTTCATATCAAAGAAGGAGAGGTAAGAGGGGGGAAAAAAGGAAATTTGTAAAATGCACTTTGATAGGGCGCATTCTCAGTTCAATATTGGCCTGGGTATTATTTTCATTTCCCCACAAGGTGATGTGATGAATTTTTCCTATAAATTGGAGTTTGATTCCACGAATATTGTTGTGGAGTATGAGGCCTTGATTATAGGATTGGAGTTGACCATGGAAATGGGAATAAAGGTGTTGAAAGTCATTCAAGACTCTAACTTCATAATATTCCATGTAAAGGATCAATATGCATAAAAGAATGATAGGTTGAGAAGATATAAGCACACAATTTGGAGTATTGTAGATTCATTTGATGCATTTTCAACTGAGGTTGTCCCAATGGAGCATAATTCCCAGGTAGATTCTCTAGTTGTAGCTGTGACTACCTCTCATACATGTGAGATCTCAACCTTGTGGGAAGATAAAATGGATATTATATATTGACCTTCCATCTTAGATAATTATGATCACTGGAAAGTATTACATGATTATTCCCCAATAGAAAGATTCATGAACAACCTTGAATAATTTGTTGATGTTAAGGTGTATTGGTGAGGTTGGGAAGGTGTGAATGGTGAATTTGAAGTGGTTGAGTTAATGAAAGACAAAATAATCCCTTATGGCTTGGTTCCATTGGAAATAATATTTGATCAACACAATAGGTATAGAAAAAATAAGAAATCAATAAGCCTTGGGATCACATAGAAGTGAATATTGGTTCAAAGCACAATCCCAAATTAATAAATATTGGAAAGGGTAAAACACTGGAGGAGAGGAAATGAATATAAGATATAATTTAGGAATAAAAATATGTGTTTGCATGGTCATATGATGAATTAAAATCATATAAAGGAGATACCATTCATCATACCATCCCATTGAAGGAAGAAGTGAAACCCTTTATGCAAAAATTGAGGATAAGCAATTCCAAGCTCCTTCCCCTTATCAAGAAAGAACTTGAAAAGATGCTTGTGGAAAATATCATTGCTCCTACCTAACATTCATCATGGGTTGTCAATCTAGTGGTGGTGAGGAAGAAAACTAGTGAGCTCAGATTGTGCATTGACTTTAAAAATGTTAACCATGTTTCCCTTAAAGACAATTATCCTATTCCAAACATGGAGAATCTACTATATAGGGTAACATGATTAGGCATGTTGTATGTGCTTGATGGATTTTTTGGATATAATCAGATCTTGGTCAAAGAAGAGGATCGACACAAAAAATAGTTCACCACTCCATGGGGAACTTATGAATATATTATATTGCCCTATGGATTAATGAATGTAGGATCTATGTTCCAAAGATCCATGGATTTTTCATTTAAAGACTTGATTGTGACAATCATAGAAATATACAAAGACAATTTGAATATGATACCAAGACAATTTGACAATGTTTTCTAATAAAAGAGGTGATCACATGAGACATTTAAGGAAAGTGTCTGAGAGGTGTAGGAAATATGGCATATCATTAAACCTGGAGAAGTCTATCTTTGGGGTCAATGAAGGTAATCTCCTTAGAAATTTCGTTTAGAAAAAAGGGGTTAAGTTAGATCCCTCTTGGGTTGAGGCCATCCGACAAGTTACCTTACCAAGAAATAAGAAATAAGTGAAATATTTCTTGGAGAATGTTGGATTACTGAGAGGGGGGATGAATCAATAATAGCATAATTATAATCCTTTTTCTCCAAATAATCCAAGTGTTATATCAATGTAGAATTATTATCCAATAATGAGCAATAAGAATTGAACAATCACACACATACACAATACACCAATGTTTTACGTGGAAACCCAAATCGAGAGAAAACCACAGAATGCTTTATCTTATATGTCTTGAAGAATTACATTCATTGGAAGCACCAACTTCCTTTGTTTTCCAACTGCAACTGGAAGGAGCCTCCAACCCCTTAGTTTCTCAGGCTACAACCTTATGGAAGCTCCAACTCCCCAATACTCTGTCTACAACCAGAAGGAGGCTACAACCCCCTATGTTCTCTGGCTACAATCGAAAGGTGGCTACAACCACTTCTCCTTACCCCATCCAACCGCCCTGAAGTAAAAGTAGAATTATGGAAACACTGTCACACTATCACTGTGAGATATACTATTGTAAACATGTACCAATAAACCTGAACCATGCATCAAACATGCATCAACTTGTACCTCAACCTGTAATCAACCTGTACCATGAACAAGTGCATCAACCATGCACCAACATGTACCAAACAATCTGTAATCAACTTGTACGATAAACAAGTGCAACCAACAATGTACCAAGTATATACCAATCATGTGTCAAGTACTCATCAACTATGACTCATCAATATGTACCAACATCATCAACTATACACCTCATGTATGTGCCAACTCATCAACTACTTGTCTCAACCATGTACCCAACTTGTACCTCAACCAAAATACCTCATCAATTTCATCATCCAAACATGATTTGTAACTATGTAATAGACCTGGTGTATATTATCACATACCTACAAACCTTCCTTAACTTTAACAACAAGATACTAGCATTTTCATCAAACGTTTCTTTAGTCTCACAAGACTAGTTTTGGATTAGCCAAAAACCCTAACTTGAAATAATCATAACTTTGTACCTATAATGAATAAAGATCTAAAACTGATACACAATGTTCTTCAGTGTGTTTTATGAAATTCATGTACGTTTCACTACTTGTAACCTCTCAAAAAAGGAGTTTATGGAAAAAATGGCACACCTTGTTGAATTCTGGCTTATTCTAGAGAGCGACCTTGTAGAGAATGCCCCGCGCAGAATATTTGTTGAATTGATATGAAACTATTACACAGCATACTAAAGCCTGTACTCTAGTCAACACATTGGTCTTACTGAATTTGGATCTGTCATGAAGAAGTTATGACGTTTTTACTCGAAACACATGTTTTTGACTAGTTTCAGGACTAGCCACAAACCCTATTTTCAACGGAGTGTAACTCCAAAAATAAAACAACCCACAAGCTAAATTTTTTACCACATATACTTGGATATGTTTCCTCAATGGAATATAAATTTGACGATCTGAATCATTCTAGAAAAAAATTCTTGCGAAAATGGTGAGTGACCTGAAAAAAACATACCTTAGAAAGCATCATCAAAAGAATTTATCCTTCCTTGAATTTTGGCCTTCTTTTCTTCACTTTCCTCAGAAATTTGGATTATATATCCTTTGGTTACCTCACAAACCTATAGGTATTCAATATGCTCAAGTGTGTATTAAATGAGAGAGCCTTGCCTCTTATTTATACACTCCAAGTAGCTTCCTTAAAAACATCTTCTAGGTCACTTTGCCCACTTTCCTTATTTTAGGGTTAACCCACTTCTGATTTCTCCATTAAATTTATTATTTAAATAATTTATTTTGTATTCACTTTGAATTATAGTACACTCATCACTTCAATTTATTATTTACCTTCTAAAATCTCTTAAACCACTTTGACTACTTTGACCTTTTGGGGCTTCTAGATGACATATGGGGGTCCTCCAACTTCGTAAGGCCATAACTCTCAAACCGTGAGGAGTTATGTGACTTTCCACATACAACTAGAAATTTAATGACATGTACTATCCATATAGAATAGTATTACCTTAAAATATAGCAAAAAATATATCGTTATCTATCAAACAAACTTGGGTCCATTACCCAAACCTAGGTTCTCCAACTTCACATGGTCATAACTCTCTAACCGTGAGGAGTTATATGACATTTTACATACCACCGGAAATAGCATGAAAAGAACTATCCATTTAGGATAGTTTCCCTAAAAATTTCATTGTCCTTCATCTCATTATTCCACAATTAAGAATGGGTTCTCTTACTCCACAAAGCGTTTTCCCATGAGGGCTTTCACCATAAGAGGACCACTTTGGAGTTCATCCATATTTACTTCTTGTCAACCATGACAAGACAATAATGAGTCATATTTACATCAAACAATCTTGGGTCCATTACCCAACCTTTGTGCTACAGGGATTTCTTCAAGGGTTGACATCAATGACAACCAACCTTAATCAACAATCTCCCCCTTTGGCATTGATGGAAACACTTTGATGCAATACTGAAATCATATCACTCATGCTCCCCCTGGAACCATGCCTCTATCCTCTGCATCTGATAAATCTCTCCCCCTTTGTCATCAATGGAAAAGGTATCTTTCCATCCGCGGTTTCTCCCCTTGACTGAACTATCCTCTTATGGTGCTTCCTCGTGTAAATATAAGACATATAAGATAAGCATTCATTTTGGAGTAGCAATAAATCCAAGTCTCTGGTGAAGATATTCAAAGCATTCTCATGGAAGTGGTTTTGTGAAGATGTCTTCCACTTGTTCTTTTGTGCCCACATACTCAACTCTGATGTTCTTTTCTGCAACCTGCTCCTGTAGAAAGTGATACTTTATTGGAATGTGCTTCGTCTTGGAGTGCATCACTGGGTTCTTCGAGATACTTATGGTGCTTGTATTATCATAGTAGATTGGAATGGGCTCATCACACTCAACCTGTATATTTGTCAGAGTTTGTTTCATCCAAAGAACATGTGTACAACATGATGTTGCTGCAATATAATCTTCCTCGACTGTAGATAAAGATACTGATGATTGTTTCTTTCTTAGCCATGATACTAAACAATCACCCAAGTAGAACGTTGCTCCACTGGTGCTTCGTCGATCATCAATACAACTTGCCAAATCTACATCTGTGTAGGCAATAAGTGATAGATCCTTTCCTTTTGGATACCATAATCCAAACTCTTTTGTTCCTTTGAGATATTTGAAAATCCTCTTCACTGCTAACACATGTGACTCCTTTGGTGTTGCTTGAAATCGTGCCACTTGTCCAACTACCTTCATTACATCTGGTCTGGATGTTGTCACATATAGTAGGTTGTCAATCATTGACCTATATTTCCTCTAATCTATAGACTTTGAATCATCATCTTTGCTCAACTTGCAATTGGTTTGCATGGGAGTGATAACTGGTTTGCAATCTTCCATTCTGAACCTCTTTAGCATTTCTATGATATAATTGGTTTGAGAAATAAAGATTCCTTGGTTTCTTTGGCATATCTGAAGTCCCAAAAAGAATTATAGTTCTCCAAGTAATGACATTTCAAATTCATTATGCATATCTTTTGCAAATTTCTGGCTTAACCTGTCATCATCACTACCAAAAATAGTATCATCAACATAAACTTCAATTAATAAAATATCACTTTCACTTACCTGATGTATAGGTTGTTGTTTGCACTTCCTTTTATGAACCCTGCATGTTGCAAATACTTATCTAGTCTAGAGTACCATGTTCTCGGAGCCTGTTTTAGACCATACAAGGCCTTCTTTAATTTACAGACATAATATGCGTTATTTGACAACTGAAATACTTCTGGTTGTTCAATGTAGACTTTTTCTTCAAGTTCCCCATTTAGAAAAGATGATTTTACGTTCATCTGATATACTTTAACATTTTTGGAGCATGCATAGGCTAAAAGCAACCGGATTGCTTCCATTCTGGCAAATGGGACAAATGTCTCTTCAAAATCGATTCTTTCAATCTGTACATATCATTTACATACCAATCTTGCTTTGTTCCTTGTAACCTGTCCATCTTCATTTAATTTATTCCTGAAAACCCATTTTGTGTCGATCACATTCTTATTCTTTGGTCTTGGAACCAGTTCTCAAGTGTCATTTTTCCCTATTTGATCCAATTTTTCATTCATGGCCTTATTCCAAAATTCATCCTTGTTGGCTTATTCAAAACAATTTGGTTCAATTGTAGATAAGAGTGCTAGGTGTGTTTTTTCTGGTGAATGGATTTTACTTCTGGTCTCAACTCCTGCATCTTTGTTTCCAAAAATATGATTTGAAGGATGATTCTTCTGTACTTGTTTTATAGGTGTCTTTGGAGATACTTGTTGAAATTGCTCTTTTGTTTCTATCAGATTCTATTCATCTTCCTCTTCTACTTCATCTTTTGCTTCTTCTTCTTTGAAAAGTTGTTCCATTGATTTGTTTTCTTCTTCCTTTGATTCTGGTATGCCTATTTCATCAATTTTTACGTTGATTTTTTCCACAACTTTGTTCAATCTTAGATTGTAACACTTGTATTCTTTCCTTGTACTTGAGTAACCAACAAGTGCCCCTTTGTCCACACGAGAGTCAAACTTTCTCATTCTTCCATCTTCTCTTTTGATGTAGCATTTGCTTCCAAAAACTCTGAAGTGCTTCACATTTGTTGGTCTTCCTTTCCATAGCTCGTAGGGAGTTTTATCAGTGTTGTTTCTGAGCATTACTCTGTTTTGAATGTGAATTGTTGTATGCACTACCTATGTCCAAAATATATCTGTCAATTTGGAATCCATTAGCATTGCTTGAGCCATTTCCTATACTGTCATGTTCTTTCTTTCAACAACTCCATTATGTTGAGGTATCCTAGCAGCAGAGAATTGCATTTTTATTCCTTTGAAGTGAACTCTCCTCCATTATCAGATCTCAAGCATTTGATTCTTGGATCCATCTCATTTTCAACCATTTCCTTGTAGATCTTGAAGTTTTCAAAAGATTCTGACTTGTTCATGAGAAAGCAAACTGCAGTCATTCTTGTATAATCATCAACTAATAACATAAAGTATCTCTCACCTTTTAGGCCCTTTGTTGTAGTTGGTCCAACTAGATCAATATGCACAATTTCCAGTGGTCGTGTTGTTGAATATTCCTTTGATTTGAACCTGGTGTTTGTTTTCTTTCCTTGTTGACAATGCATGCATAAAGTGTTGGTTGGTTTCATGATCTGGGGCATTTCTCTGACTGCTTCTCTTTTGTCGACTTTGAAAAGGTTATCAAAATGCATGTGACCCATTATTTTGTGCCATAGCCAACTATCATCTTCATTTCCTAGACAACATTTTTCATTTCCTATTTCACTTAACACATATATGTTGTTTGAAGTTCTTGCAGTTGTACCGACTGTTAGGACCCTATAATGTACCTTTTTGCTCACACTTTTTACTACCATTACATCATTTTTTCACTCACATTTAAACTCACATTATCACCTTACCCTATCTTTCCAAAGGTATATAACGTCTCTTCTCTTTGCTATATGTTTAATTTGTTTTGCATATAATTTTACATTACTCTCATACTTAACCGTTGATCAGAAATATATAAGTGTTGAAACAGTTCGAACTGCAGATTATCATTGTTGTTTGAAGGCTCGTTGCTGAAACAGTCAAGCACGCAAACCCCGTGGCTGAAATAGTTTGTGGTCTACGATGCTGAAACAACAACTCACACAAGAAGAAGTTGTTACACAGTCCGTGGTCTACGATGCTGAAACAACAACTCATACAAGAAGAAGCTGATACACTCTCTGTGGTCTACGATGTTGAAACAACAACTCACACAAGAAGAAGTTGTTACACTCTCCGTGGTCTACGATGCTGAAACAGCAATGAAGTTGTTACACTGACCACAACAGCCGCACCTTGAGCTAGAATTAACCATCGTTGTTGCATGAGACCACATTGTTGAAACAGTCAGAACGCAAATCTCGTTGTTGAAACAGCCCGCGATTTGCGATGCTGAAACAACATACAACAGCAGTAACAAGAAGATAAATAAGGAAGCTATTATTCTAGCCGCAACAGCAACACCTCACTCAGCACCTTTTCAACTATTGTAATAGCATTCTGTTACGGGAGACCAGGATATCCTATTCTAGTATAGAGATGTGATCTGACTAAGAATAGGATTCAGATGCACACATGTAATTTGATGATCAAATTGTATCGAGGGGATTCTCCTCTTTAAATAAGAGGAAATCGTCATTAGAGAGGATCTTCTTTTTGGCTAAGAAGGGATTTACAGAGAAGGACGTGTTTTACTTCAGACATTGTAATATGATACATTTGACAGATGAATAAAAGATTGTTCTGAGCATTTCTCTCTAGTTCCTTTCGTTTCAGGGGAATCTTGTGAGAAGGGAGGGCCCACCTTCTTCACAAGATTCACCCATTAGCTCTATAGTGTGTTAAGTTATTTCTGTTTATGCCTTGATTAAATTATGTTTTTCTGAAACACTACTTTACTGAACTCTGTTTTGCTGAAACTCTGCTTTACTGATTGTTACATTTTTTTCATATGATTCATGCTTGGGTAATTGTTAATCATTCTAGTTAGCAATCCTGTTTGGTGAATTTATGAAAGTGTGATAATCAGGGACTGGTGCTGAAGATTCCTACTTGGGGAATAGGGTCATGTTCTCTGCTAAGAGATAGTTAGCCTTCAGTGTGTGTCAAACATTTCAATTAGTAATGATTTCATGAAAGTGTGATGATCGGAAACAGGTGCTGAAGATTCCTGCTTGGGGAATAGGGTCATGTTCTCTGTTACAGAATAGTCGGTCTTTCCTTTTTCAGTGCCCTGAAAGATTTATTTCCTAGGCTATTATTTCTTAATGTAATCCAGGATTCTTTGGACAATTATTTCTTTAAACTTTGAACTCTGCAATAGGTAGGTTGCTTTCCTGTAATTCAAGTTAGAACTTCAGTTTGTTCAAGGCAAGGTGTGATTAATGTATTTTTACTACAACTCTAGATTGCTTTTGAGATTGAGCATATACAGTGTGTGATTACCTTTGAAATAAACAGACTTCCCTGGGTTGACAATTTATGTAGCACTTGATTGTTTAGTTAAATAAGCAATTATAGTGACCAACATTTTAGCATCGTTGTCGGGGAAGGTAATTATAGATTTCAAAAGCACTTATGTTCTTTCAGATATAAAGATTGCATGAGAGGACACGGAGACCCCAAAGAAACTGACCCTACAGGTGGCAGGGGTAGAGGAAGGGGAGGAAGAAAGACTTATATTGACGA
>ML788483.1:232130-255027 GCA_009831015.1 Picea engelmannii
CCATCATTTCACACGAACCAACCACCGTCATTCCTCTTTTTTTACCATCCTTTCGTTTGTTTCACCACCATTTGCATGCCTTCACCCGGAAAACTCACTCTGCACAGAAGCGGTTACTCGACTCTCTGACGGTGCATTTTACTGAGCTGATTAGCTATGGGAGGACCTGTTATACGGTACGAACCCACCACGACAGCTCTGTTAGAACTATATCCAGAAGTCTACCAAATTTTTCTGCAGGCAGGATGGTTGGGTTATTTTCAGAGGCTCCAGGGATTTGATCAACAATAGGTTCTTCAATTTGTTTGAAATCTCCAGGAATATCATTCCATTGTTCAAGGGGTTCAGATTCCAGTTACAGAGGAGGATATAGCACAGGTTTCGGGTCTCCCTGCCAATGGCATTCGTTGGTTCAGACGCAAACATATCATTCTTAATGCCCAGTAGGATTTCCTCTTGCCAGAAGAACAAATTGAGCCTAAAGGTCAGGGTGTCCGACTTACCTCGTTGCCACCTCCATGGCCGAAAGTTGCAGAGTTTGTCAAGCACTACCTTACCTGTGAAGGCCGATACCAGGTAGTCTACCAGTACGATTTTGTCCTGTTGTCTCATTTACGACATGCTAGATTGGTGAACATTCCTTATTATCTGCTCGGATGTCTTAAAAATATGTCGCATTACTGTAAAAAGGCTAAAAACCCTGCCCTTTCCCTCACCCATCACCGTCTCGCTCAATTACTTATCCAAAAGGGTTTTGCCTAACAAAACCTTCCCTTAAACAACCCACCCATAGACCCCCAAGAAGCGGTTGAATATCCTGAAAATCTTCAGGAACAGCAACCACAAAATCCTCCAGACCCTCTGGAAGCACCTAACAGTCCGCCTACAGACCCAATTAATCCAATTAACCTTCCTACCATACCAAGCCCACCCCACATCTTACCAGAATCGTCCACTCCTACTGTTCATATCCTTAGCAATGATTCTGAACCAGACAACTCTCCTTGTCCCATCACTGAGGAAAAACCCCCACGCAAATGAAAGCAAATTCCTTTCTTTCCGCCCTTTTTACAAAGAAAATGAACAAGGGCCTCAACAAGAACAACCACTACTACCACTGCCCTAAATCACCAACCCATCCGGCTAAAACCCTGTATACCTCCAACCTCCCAAGTTCCGAAATTTTTACCTATTCCACCCACGGGCACTAAAACACAAGAACCAAAGGCCCAATGTGTTGCGACATCATCCTTTTCAAATCAAGTAGCTGAAACACAAGAACCAGCTCCTCATCAAGTAGCTAAAACACAAGAACCAGCTACTCATTCAGTAGCTGAAACACAATAACCAGTTGTTGATATTGTTACCGAGATACGGGAACCAGATGCCCAGGGTGCTGCAACACTACTTTCTCTACATCAAGAAGCTGAAATACAAGAATCAGTTGTCGATCCTGTAGCTGCTCCAAAAAAACCAGCTAGTGCGGTTGTGACTGTTACACAAGAACCAGTCACCCCGCTTCCAAAACCAACGATGGCCTCTGTCTTACAAGAAAATGAGTTCCTGAGGTCTGAACTGGAAGCCTACAAGCAAGAGCTAGTTACAGCTAAGGAATCCTACGAGAAGGAACTTAAATTGTACACCCTAGCTCGCATAGAGACCATGATAGAAGAAAATACAACAGAGAATCCATGTAGAGAGTATATGTGCAGTCAATGTGGGGACATCTATTATCAAGCAGGCTACAAAGTAATTCAAATTCCAATGCCAGGAGCTTCCACTGCACCTACGACTTTTGCAGTCAAAGAAGAAAACCCTGCTATTACACAAGAACCAGCAGGACCTTCCAAAATTAAGACTGAACCCTGGCATACAACAATTGTCAAAACTGAAGCCCCTACTTTTGTTAATAAAGCTGTACAAACATTGCCTATTGATGAATCTGCCCCTCCTAGCCAGATCAATACCCACACCTTTGTGGAACAATCCACTCAAACCCTACCTCAGCCTATCACTTGCGATGCTGAAACACAAAATCAACCATGGGATGAGCAGGCAATAATGGACAAATGGAAAAAAGAGTCTGCTGTTACACAGGACAAAAGCTTGTAGGAACACAGACTACTCTGGCTAAACCATATCTATTCAAACTGGGAAGCTTTGGAGCAAACTCGCTAGGAATTATGTGCCCATAAGAAACAGAATAAAGAGTTAAAAGGAAAATTGCTCCTGATGTTTGACTTGGCACAAAAGTTGTTGGCTACAAGGAAACCATCCTGCAATTACTCTCTGTTCCTCATGGAATGACTTACATTTTTTCAGATTAAATCAATCAAAGAAGACAGACCCCGTGCAGTGTTAAATCCAACAGATTTTGTTAAAACCTTTGCAGAAGCCTCTGTTATGGATCAGAACCTCCTCTATGAGGTATATTTTCATAATGAGGCCATCCCTGAGAACCGACAGCTTAACCTTAACCCTCTTGTCGGTGACATCCAGATTTAGGCACTCACCTCCTTCCTTAACAAACAGATTATATGGCAGGATGACTTCCTAGCTGCCAAGCATAACGAGGATAACCGCCTTCTCTGGATACGACCAGAACCAAAAAATGTTGCCACCTTTGTTACAAAGTATTATCAGTTTTTGAAGAAACCAGGGATGACTCAACACATTCGGCAACCACAGACAACAGTGCTTCAGGATTGTCAACAGTTCATTAAATCCAGAGAGATTGTTTCCCTACAAGCAAATAACATGTTTTGGCAAATCTACTGGGAAAAGACAGGAACACAATCCCTTTAGCCCCACTAATCTTGAGACAGCAATCTCCAGGGTACCTATCTACATCAAGTGTGTTCAGCAATGTGTTGAAAGTTGGATAGATTATCAGTTTCATTTTCCTATCCTGTGGATGCCAGCAGAGAAATATCAAGTTCATTATAAGTTGCCCAAGAAGGCCAAAACAATAGCTTGGCAAAGGCTACAACGCATTCAAGGATTCAGAGCTCCAACAGACAACACTTTCCACAGCTACTGCTTAAGTAACTTGCACGCTCAGAGTCAGTATTCAGATTCTGATTCAGATTGAAGTTGCATGAGGACATGCAACCTTTTAAGTTGGGGGGGATGTTAGGACCCTATAATGTACCTTTTTGCTCACACTTTTTGCTACCATTACATCCTTTTTTCACTCACATTTAAACTCACATTATCACCTTACCCTATCTTTCCAAAGGTATATAACGTCTCTTCTCTTTGCTATATGTTTAATTTGTTTTGCATATAATTTTACATTACTCTCATACTTAACCATTGATCAGAAATATATAAGTACTGAAACAGTTAGAACTGCAGATTATCAGTGTTGTTTGAAGGCCCATTGTTGAAACAGTCAAGCACGTAAACCCCGTGGTTGAAACAGTCTGTGGTCTACGATGCTAAAACAACAACTCACACAAGAAGAAGTTGTTACACAGTCCGTGGTCTATGATGCTGAAACAACAACTCATACAAGAAGAAGTTTTTACACTCTCCGTGGTCTACAATGCTAAAACAACAACTCACACAAGAAGAAGTTGTTACACTCTCTGTGGTCTACGATGTTGAAACAGCAATGAAGTTGTTACACTGACCACAACAGTCGCACCTTGAGCCAGAATTAACCATCGTTGTTGCATGAGACCACGTTGCTGAAACAGTCAGAACAAAAATCTCATTGTTGAAACAACCCGTGATTTGCGATGCTAAAACATCATACAACATCAGTAACAAGAAGATAAATAAGGAAGCTGTTATTCCATCCGCAACAGCAACACCTCACTCGGCACCTTTTCAACTATTGTAATAGCATTCTGTTACGGGAGACCAGGATATCCTATTCCAGTATAGAGATGTGATCTGACTAAGAATAGGATTCAGATGCACACATGTAATTTGATGATCAAATTGTATCGAGGGGATTCTCCTCTTTAAATAAGAGGAAATCATCATTAGAGAGAATCTTCTTTTTGGCTAAGAAGGGATTTACAGAGAAGGACGTGTTTTACTTCAGACATTGTAATATGATACAGTTGACATATGAATAAAAGATTGTTCTGAGCATTTCTCTCTAGTTCCTTTCGTTTCAGGGGAATCTTGTGAGAATGGAGGGCCCACCTTCTTCACAAGATTCACCCGTTAGCTCTGTAGTGTGTTAAGTTATTTATGTTTATGCCTTGATTAAATTCTGTTTTTCTGAAAGACTACTTTACTGAACTCTGTTTTGTTGAAACTCTGCTTTACTGATTGTTACATTGTTTTCATATGATTCATGCTTGGGTAACTATTAATCATTCTAGTTAGCAATCATGTTTGGTGAATTTATGAAAGCGTGATAATCAGGGACATGTGCTGAATATTCTTGCTTGGGGAATAGGGTCTTGTTCTCTGCTAAGAGATAGTTAGCCTTCAGTGTGTGTCAATCATTTCGATTAGTAATGAGTTCATGAAAGTGTGATGATCGGAAACAGGTGTTGAAGATTCCTGCTTGGGGAATAGGGTCATGTTCTCTGTTATAGAATAGTCGGTCTTTCCTTTTGTAGTGCCCTGAAAGATTTCTTTCCTAGGCTGTTATTTCTTAATGTAATCCAGGATTCTTTGGACAATTATTTCTTTAAACTTTGAACTCTGCAATAGGTAGGTTGCTTTCCTGTAATTTAAGTTAGAACTTCAGTTTGTTCAAGGCAAGGTGTAATTAATGTATTTTTACTACAACTCTAGATTGCTTTTGAGATTGAGCATATACAGTGTGTGATTACCTTTGAAATAAACAGACTTCCCTGGGTTGACAATTTATGTAGCACTTGATTGTTTAGTTAAATAAGTAATTATAGTGACCAACACCGACCAATTTCCCTGAACCTTCTCTTCTTATCCCACACTTTTGTGAATCAAAAGTAACTTGATGACCTTGGTCACACATTTGACTCACACTTAGAAGATTATGTTTCATATCTTCTACCAGTAGAACATTTTGTGCCTTTTTATTCTTGTTCCCAATTCGGACTGTGCCATCTCCAATGATTTTGGACGAATTATCATTTCTGAAGGAGACCGATCCATTTCTTTCCTTTCGCAATGTAAGAAATTTGTCTCTATCACCTGTCATGCGTTTTGAACGCCCATTGTAAACATACCAACCGTGTTTCTTCTGCTTAGCTTGTAGAGAAACTGTGCATTCTTCATTTCTATATTGATCTTGCGTTCTTATCCATGTCATTTTCTAAGGTTTTTGTCTGTGACTATTGTTATTTTGTTGAAATTATTTAGGAGGGACTGTCATTCTACAATTTTTGGCCACGTGTCCAAAATTTTTACATTTGTAACATTCCACTTCAGTCAAACCTATTGTAACTTATTGTTTGTGTTTCACTAGGTCTTCTTGAGTAACCCCTTTGTGTATGACTCTCAAAGTTGTTATTGTTCCTATTGTTAGCTCTGCAATTCATAGCTTTATGTCCAAAATTATTACATGCATAACATAAACCAACAAATATAGTTTGATACCTGGGAGTTGAAGATCTTCTGAAAGAAGGTGCTCTTACGAATCATTCTTCTTCTTGAGGCATGTCTGTCTGTTGTTGATTCTGAAATCTGAATCTTCTCGGTGGAGGAGTGTCATTGTAATCTTCCTTATACATCTTCATATCAACTTTTATTGTTTCTACATAGCTTTTTGGATTTGTTTCTTTCTCTGTTGTTTTGGAGCTTGATCCCTTTTTTGTCTTATTGTATCCAAGTCCAGACTTGTCAAGATGAGATTTTTTACTGTTGATAATGTCATCCAAAACTTTTGAACTATTCTGCATATTTTTCTTTTGAATATCCTTTCTTAGTTTGACAATCTATTCTTCCAAGTTTCCAATGATCTTGTCATTTTCTTCTAGTTGTTCTTTGAGTGCTTCTTCAATTCTTTTATCTTCTTCTATTTGAACCTTCAATCTTGTGATCATTTTTTCTAGTTCTCGAGTATCCTTTTTCTTGTCTAGTTATGCTTCTAGTTTCTTGTTTTTCTTCTTTTCTCTTCTGATAACTTCTATGGCACACATTAATTCTTCTCGATAGTCAACTTATGCCTCTTCAATTTCGTCTTCGACTTCTTCATATTCTTCTTCGGAGTCTTCTTTGTCGGAATCTTTTATTTCCATGAATAGAACTCTTCTTGTCTCACTGTCACGTATTCCATCTTCATCCGATGATGAGATGTCTTCTTTGATGCATAAGCTTTTATTGAAATCTTTCTTTGTAGTTCTTTTGCCTATATATGTGTGTTGTCCTTTTGAGTAACCTTCATCATTTCTCTTTTTCTTAAGAGAACATTTGTTAGCAAAATGACCAATACCATCACAATTAAAAAAAAAATAAAGGAAACTTACCTTTATACCTACCATTGGTTCCCTTGTTCATTCTTTTGACGAAGTTGGCCACTTCTTCATCATCTTTCGATACGTCACTACTGTTGTTATATTCTTATTGTTCCTTTTTCTTTTTCTTTGATCTTTTGGATGCTTTGAATGCTGCTTATTTTACATCTGGATTTTCCTGTTTAGTTCTCATTTCATATGTTGTGAATATTCCATGCAGTTCGTCCATGCTTATTGAGTTCAGATCAGATATTTATTCTAGTGTTGATATCTTAGGGTTGAATCTCATAGGAAGAGATCTTAGTACCATTTGAACAATTACAGATTCTTCGATTTCTTTTCCCAATCCTATGATTGCATTCACTATTTCATCAACTCTTAAGAAGTAGGTTGTAATATTTTCATCTTCCTTCATGTTTAGTTATTCGAACTCACCTCTGTAAGTTTGAAGTTTTGTTTCTTTTACTTTTGTATCTCCTTCATAAATATTTCGAAGCTTGTCCCAAATCTCTTTGGCAGATTTACAATGTGCAACTTTGGTGAATATTGTTTCACTGAGACCATTCAAAAGTGCATTTGTAGCTTTGGAATTATTCTAACCAAGTTTCACTACTTTGTCATTTGTTGGTGGAACTACTGGTACTGTGTATCCATCTACAATTGATTGCCAAATTTCAAACCCCTGTGCTTGTATATATGTCTTCATCATTATGCTCCAAAAAGCATACTTTTGTCCATCAAAGTGTGGTATTCCATTTTTATATGAGTTGGTACTCTCCATGATCTACCTTTCAGTGGTTAAACTGATTTCTGAAGGAACTGGCTCTGATACCAATTGTTGGATTACTGAGAGGGGGGGTGAATTAGTAATAGCATAATTATAATCCTTTTTCTCCAAATAATCCAAGTGTTACATCAATGTAGAATTATTATCCAATAATGAACAATCACACACATACTTTGTACACCAGTGTTTTACGTGGAAACCCAAATCGGGAGAAAACCATGGAATGCTTTATCTTATATGTCTTGAAGAATTACATTCATTGGAAGCACCAACTTCCTTTGTTTTCCATCTGCAACTGGAAGGAGCCTCCAACCCCCTAGTTTCTCAGGCTACAACTTGAGGGAAAATCCAACTCCCCAATTCTCTCGCTACAACCAGAAGGAGGCTACAACCCCTTATGTTCTCCTGCTACAACCGGAAGGTGGCTACAACCACCTATCATTGCCCCGTCCAACCGCCCTAAAATAGAAGTAGAATGATGGAACCACTGTCACACTATCACTGTGATATATACCATTGTAAACATGTACCAATAAACCTGAACCATGCATCAATTTTTACCTCAACTTGTAATCAACATGTACCATAAACAAGTGCATCAACCATGCACCAACCTGTACCAAACAATCTGTAATCAAATTGTACCATAAACAAGTGCAACCAACCATGTACCAAGTATGTACCAATCATGTTTCAAGTACTCATCAACTATGACTCATAAATATGTACCAACATCATCAACTATACACCTCATGTATGTGCCAACTCATCAACTACTTGTCTCAACCATGTACCCAACTTGTACCTCAACCAAAAGCCCTCATCAATTTCATCATCCAAATATGATTTGTAACTCTATAATAGACCTGATGTATATGATCACATACCTACAAACCTTCCTTCACTTTAACAACAAGAGACTAGGATTTTCATCAAACATTTCTTTAGTCTCACAAGACTAGTTTTGGATTAGTCAAAAATCCTAACTTGAAATAATCATAACTTTGTACCTGTAATGAATAAAGATCTGAAACTGATACACAATGTTATTCAGTGTGTTTTATGAAATTCCTATAGGTTTCACTACTTGGAACCTCTCAGAAAAGGATTTATGGCAAAAATGGCACACCTTGCTTAATTCTGGCTTATTCTAGAGAGCGACATTGTAGAGCGTGCCCCACACAGAATATTTGTTGAATTGATATGAAACTGTTACACGGCATACTAAATACTATACTCTAACAAAAACATTGGTATTAATGAATTTGTATCTGTTATGAAGAAGTTATGATGTTTTTCCCGAAACACCTATTTTTGACTAGTTTCAGGACTAGCCACAAACCCTATTTTCCACGGAGTGTAACTCCAAAATTACAACGATCCACAAGATAAAAAATTTACCACATATACTTGGATATGTTTCCTCAATGGAATATCAATTTCATGGTCTGAATCATTCTATAAAAAAAAATTATTGTGAAAATGGTGAGATGACCTGAAAAAAAATATACCTTAGAAAGCATCATCAAAAGAATTTATCCTTCCTTGAATTCCGGCCTTCTTTTCTTCACTTTCCTCATAAATTCGGATTAGATATAATTTGTTTACCTCAAAAACCTATAGGTATTCAATATGCTCAAGTGTGTATTAAATGAGAGAGCCTTGCTTCTTATTTATACTCTCCAAGTAGTTTCCTTAAAAACATCTTCTAGGTCACTTTGCCCACTTTCCTTATTTTAGGGTTAACCCACTTCTAATTTATCCATTAATTTTATTATTTAAATAATTTGTTTTGTATTCACTTTGAATTATAGTACACTCATCACTTCACTTTATTATTTACCTTCTAAAATATCTTAAACCACTTTGACTACTTTGACCTTTTGGGGCTTCTAGATGACATATGGGGGGCCTCCAACTTCGTAAGGCCATAACTCTAAAACCGTGAGGAGTTATGTGACTTTCCACATGCCACCAAAAATGGAATGACATGTACTATCCATCTATAATAGTATTACCTTCAAATATATCAAAAATCACATCGTTATCCATCAAACAAACTTGGGTCCATTACCCAAACCTGGGTTCTCCAACTTCACATGGTCATAACTCTCTAACCGTGAGGAGTTATGTGACGTTCCACATACCACCAGAAATGGAATGACAAACACTATCCATCTAGGATAGTTTCCCTAAAAAATTCACTATCCTTCATCTCATTATTCCATAATTAATCATGTGTTATCTTACTCTACAAAGCATCTTCCCGTGAGGGCTTTCACCATAAGGGGACCACTTTGGAGTTCATCCATATTTACTTCTTATCAACCATGACAAGACAATAATGAGTCATCTTTACATAAAAAAATATTGGGTCCATTGCCCAACCTTTGTGCTACGGGGCTTTCTTCAAGGGTTGGCATCAATGACAACCAACCTTAATCAACAGAGAATATATATTTCATCAAGATATTCATTCCAAGATTTGTTGAAATCACAAGCCTATCTCGTACCTGCTAAAGAAAGATCAAGAATCCAAGTGGAACAATGAAAGTATCAAATCATTCAACATGATCAAAGATGACATAGATTTGACACTAGTCCTAGTAAGCCCATATTACTCAAAGGAATTTCAAGTGTTTTATTTCACTCTAAAAGAAATAATAACCAATGTATTATTGCAAAAGAATGCTAAAAACATGGAAAACCCGATATAATTTATGAGAAAAGCGCTCAAGGACTCATAGTTGAAATACACCACAATGGAAAAACAAGCATATGACCTACTGCAATCTTTGAAATACTTTAGGCCTTATGTGGGATATTCGAATATTATTGCATACGAACCTTGTGTTTTCATAAAGGATATATTGAATTAGTAGGATTTCTTGGGTATTCGTGGTAAATGGGTGTCTAGAATCTAGGAGTATGATATGTAAATCAAGCCTACAAATTTGATAAAAGGAGAAGGTCTTTCTAGGATTCTAGCTGAAGGAATGAAAAATCCTTGAATATGAATAAAAAGAAACCCCTAAAATGGTAGTTGTAGTTCTAGATGATTTGGAAAGACATGAGTGGTATGAAGACATAATTTATTACTTGAAAAACCTCACTTGTCCAGACCACCTTGTATATTATAAGGGAAGGGCCTTGAGGTTGAAGGCATAAAAATAATGTATAATCTAGGGTGGCCTCGGTTGGAAGAATTAGCATGGCCTAGTTCTGAAAGTTTTAGATAATGGAGAGGCCTGAAAATTAATGGAAGATTTACATAACATATTATATGGTGTGCATCATGCTGCCAAGATTACAACTCATCAATTTTGAGGGAAATAAAATATTTTCCTACTATATTCCCATATGTCCATATGTTTGTTAAAACTTACCAGCAATATTATTTGTTCACAGGGAAACAACATCTCGCATGCTTACCTTTGCAACATGTTGTGGTAGAGTCACCTTTCCAACAATCGAGCCTACATTTTGTTAGAGAATTCAAATAAAAATCAAGCAACAGATTCAAGTGGATCCTCACATCCACTAATTACTTTACCAGGTGGGTGGAGGATATACACGCGAAGAGAGAAACAACTAGTGTGGTGAAAGAGTTTCGTCAGGCAAGAATTATCATGAGATTTTGGGTCCAAGCCAAAATTACAACTGGCAATGCCACAAAATGCAGTTCGGTAGAGTTGTCCTTGGTTTTTTAGTACTATATTTCATTATCGCATTAATTTAATTCTTATCCATAGGGAAAAGTATTGGCAGAATCAAGTAATAAAAATTTAATGGTCATCATCAAGAATATTGTGGGATAACAAAATAAAGTATGCTTTATGGGAATATAGAATCACAAAGAAATAATATACATGAAGAATCCCATTTGAGTTGGTGTATGGGATGGAGGTTACATTCTCATTCATTTAAGGATCCCAGTATACTAGTTATTAGATCATTTCACCACTGAAAAGGAGGTAGTCCGGGAAAGGATAAACCAACTTGTAGAATTGGATGAGAACCAACAAATATATTATGATCATCTTGTCCATAATTAGGTAAAATCAAGGGAGTTTTTTATAAAAGGGTTCCCTAAGGAAATTTAAAAAGGGAGATATAGTCCTCATGTAGGATAGGAAGAATGAAAATCTGGGAAAGTATGGAAAATTTGATTCATTGTGGCTTGGGCCTTACCGGATTGAGAATGTAGCAGGTGAATTAGTCACATGAATGGAGAAATGTTTCCATTGCCTGTGATTGGGAAAATTTTGAAATTATACTACTATGGTGGTATTTATCATTTTGTTAGTCCTATATGAATAGAAATGAATAAGATTATTTGTGTAGTAGTTCATAATAGTTGTGTGTTTTCTTTTCATTCTTTACTTTGATATTTTAGCTCATTGTTTAGTTTAAAATATTTGTTACCTATCATGCATTCCTTCATATTTTGGCTCATGTTTGTCTTAGAATAGTTTTGAGTTTATGCATTTACATTTGCTTTTGATTTATTTTGTGGTAGACTAGGGTGATCATCTCACCTTGTTTTTGTTGTATTGATATTTCTAGTATTAAGTGTTAGTGGGCTTTGATGATGGATGCAGATTTGCAGGTTTGATTGAGATTCTAGAGTTCTCATGTACTCTTATTCAAAGAGAACATGTCCTTGAGTTGGATCCAATTGTTATCTCTCATATTGTATGAAAGGTAAACTTGTGACTTTCATCACATGATAGAATTTTGGTATGAGCATCACTCTTCCATTGGCGTGATGTTCCATTTTACAATTGATGTGAGCACTTTAGATTAGTCATTTAGAGCACATATGTCAAAGATTTTGTTTCATATGGTCTTTCTTGCACAGTGGATATGCCCATCCTTAGTGATTTGTTATGGATATTAGCATGGCTCAATTGGTTTTGGTAAATGGATGTTATTGTACACATGATGAGATCACATCATTGCTCCAGTTGTCTATGGTGATATTATGATGATTCTTGATGTATTTTTTTGGATTGGGTTTTCAGACCCAAAGTTCAAACGATTTACCAACAAATAACCCATTCACATTGGCATATTCAATATTCAAATAATTAATAAGGTCTCATCCAAGACATGCATGAGAATCATAGAGACCAAATGTTTATGCATAGCATGACAAAATAATACAGATGGGAAAGACTTAACTAAGAGCTATGCATTATATGTATTCATTAATAACAACATTCATACAAGTGATGCATAGGATAATATACATAACAAGCATTCATTCAAAACATAGTACATGATAGGAAGTATCAATTTGGTCTACGTGCCTTCTTTCATTAATCACGATGGAACATTCAGATACATGGAGACTCAAGAATATTAAACAAATCATCAAAGACTCTGATAGTGATCTACTTTCTCTCTCATATTCCATTATCATTTTACCATTACAATGAGTCTCATAATCAACCAACAATAACAATGAACAATAAGTTAACCCTATCATGTTCACATGCATTCCTTATATTTCTACAAAAGCATGGAAATCATAAAAATATTGTCAACTCACAAACAATCTCGACTATGACCAACCAATCGGTTAAAAAAATGGTTACAATCATTATGCTAATCTTTGAGAATTTGATATGCATACGGTATTCATACAAGTCCTTACAAGTAGTACAAAATTGGTTGGTGTAAGCACTGAATCTTGGTGTGGCTTGGTACAAAACTTGTGTCGTGTGCATAGTGAAAAACTTGTGGCATGCATGTAGTATTTCCAAAACCTTAGGGTTCCAAGATGTCCCCAACACTATTAGTTGGTTTGTCCTTAAGCCAACAAACTTCATTGCAGTGTAACTTGGATTATGGATCGAACCTTCTTCATTAGCTTTGTGATGAATTTTTGGAACTCGGAGTTGATCTCATAAATCATCTTCATTAGTTCTATAATTTTGTTTCAAAATTGGTTGATCTTTGTTGGTGTGGTTGACCCTAACTTATGCTTGATTTGTGCACCTAGCTCTATCACTAGGGTTTTCGTTGCATGCACATCAACGAGCACATAATGGGGTTTTTGTGATTTCTCTTGTGCTTCCAATACAATAATTCTCGATGTTTGTTGGTCAGCGTGGGAAGCTGCAATTTGTTGGTGAAGGATAGATACCATTTTCATGGTTGCCTTGTGCTCTATGGGTGGAAGGGAGGTCAACACCCGCTTCTTCTCCTTGATATGAGCCTCACTTGCACATATGTGATATTCAATTGTGTTTATTTCAAGGGCCTTTTGTAGGTGGGTCTAGATATCAAAACTTAGTTCAACCACCCCTAAGAATCCTTCCACATGTTCTTTCACTTGTTGCAGTAACTTTTTTGTAGCCACAATTTTTTGTTGCAATTCCCCTTGCTCTGATGGTGGGGTGCTCTTCAACTTTTTCTAAAGATATATTTTTTGTGCATGTAGGTGTTGGACAACTTCTTTCATCTTGCTATTTTTTCTCTCTGACAAGAGATCAAAAGTTTCCTCAACCGTGCTAGGGACCTAGGCATATACTTCCTCTACTACATTGATCAACAATGTGTGTGTAACAAACTTTTATTTATGGTGTTATTATATGGCCTTATGTGAAAATACCTCATGTGTATGTCTTTGTTGGGTTTCTTGATGTACAACTATCTCTTGCTCATGCTTTTGTTGCAACTTTGTATATGAATGGTTGAGTGCATGTTTCATATCCCCCAATTGGTTCATTATTCCAGCCATAAATACTTATAGGTCCTATGATGTTACCTACACCAAGTCTAGCTCCACATAATAAAATGACAAAGGCTTTGAAATGGTGGAAGCCTCAAAGATTGTCAAGGCTAAGAGGTTTATCCACATGACCCTCTTTTTCATATTGTTTCATGGTGATGTAGTGCCAAAGTTGCTACCTATGACCATATGGTATTTGGGCCTAGGGTCGGCTAACAAGATAGTAATGACGATTTCACGGTGGAGCTCACCCAAGTTTTGTTATGATTCCCAATGAAATAGTTGATACACATCCAAATTAGATTGGAGCACCTGGAAGACGCTCTAAATTAGTTCCAGTGAAGGCCCTGGCTCTTGCCTTGGAGCATTGGTGTATAATTCTTGTTCCTCCATCTGGTGGGTCAATATCCAATGCATGGTATACTTCACCGTCATCTAAGAGGGTACTTCCTATTTGATGGGAGAAGTGTTGGTTGGTAGTGACAGACTTGATGTACACCATGTTGAGATAGATTTGGAGTTTGCACTCAACATCATCTATTCTTGTTTCCCCTTACTAGATGAAGTGATCCATGTGTCTGGTTTCACCTATTTCCTCTAGACCTCTGTTTTCTTACTTCCCTTTTGGCTTACTCTGCCCATTTCCTCTCTTTCCTCTTCTTGGTCCATGTTTCCAAGAGCTCTAATTAAACATATAGTGTGGGATAAAGTTCCTATGGCCACTTTGCAATGGCATGTTGAATATCCTCCTTGGTATTACAAAAGGGGAGGATCTTGGTAGGGGTATATGGATTTTCAAGTGGGGTGATGAAAATTTTATCGAAATCACATTAAAATTGAAGATAGTCTTTGTACATGTCAATGAGGTTGCACATTATGTGGAAGTCTTACGTAGTTTCCTGGATATTTCCCCATACCATTGCTAGAAAGATTTGTTATTTTCACACCATATGTTCCTATCTAAGCTATATTGTAGCTCTTTGAATTTTTTCATGAGGAAGAATGGTTCCACATGTGCGTTGTACGTGCATCCCGGTAGTGGCTTCCACACTATCATTGCAAATAGGAGTAACACTCAAGTATAGTGAAAATCCTTGCCAAGTTTTTGTGCATCTAGGTAATCCTAGATGAACTTATTCATCAAGTATCACATCAAACACATCTTGATTCCTTGGATGCATCACTCTACGTCTAGGATGACCTCAAATGGGCACTCATCCTTCTGGCACTTTCACATCAAATTGCAAGCAAGTATCTATTTGAAAAATCATACCTGACCATCGTTGATTAATGAGATGATTGCATCTCTTGTACCTATGCTTTTCCCATACTTCCCACATATCTCTTATTTCTTAGAATTAAGTGTTGTAAACATGACCGTAGGGTACTCCCCCATTCTTTGAAGGCCCATAATGAGGTGCATTGTGTCGATGTTGACCGAATAGGCACGGTCCAACCAAAGGAATCCTCCATGAAATTGACTTAGTAAGAACCTGACACATGCATTGATGTTCAAGCTACGTCTAAAATGAAAGATATCCAACAATGTAACTATCCTTGATTTGTATATGGGATTGGCCCATGGCTTGGTGACCACCTTTGATCTTCCCTCAACCCTTGGAATAACCTATGTGTAAGCGTCAAAGCGTAGTTCAGGGAAATACACCTCATCTTGTATGTTGTAATTTGTGTATTTGAGGTTGGGAACCATGCCCTGTTGATGTTTAGGAAGCATCAGAAAGACATTCTACTAGATTAATAATTAATAATATGATTATTAATTATTAAACAATATTAATAATTATAATATTAATAATGTAATAATATATTTATAATATAAAGTATAAATATATATAATAAAGTATAAAGTATATTTATGTTATATTTAAAGTATAAATATAGTTATTACCCAAGGGACGCATCTCTTTATGGATGGTCACCATGGTCACCATATGTTCTCTATATATGGAACACTCATCATTGTAATAATAAAAATATTCACAT
Organism: Picea engelmannii; assembly: GCA_009831015.1. Classification (NCBI taxonomy): domain Eukaryota; kingdom Viridiplantae; phylum Streptophyta; class Pinopsida; order Pinales; family Pinaceae; genus Picea; species Picea engelmannii. Next base: position 248,065 of record ML788483.1, read on the forward strand.
ACAATATCAGCTCTTATGAAAAATCAACATGGTATCATAGCGGGACCGAGCTTAGCTTCCTCACAGGAGGGCCCGAGAAAATAAGAGAGATATCTTGGTGTGGTCCCTCTTTAGAGGGAGTGAATAGGTACAAATGTGTGGGGTAGTGTATGTCCTGGGGACATGTTGTAGTTATTTGAGAGCTACCGATAGACCTTGGATGCATTGGCTATGAAGCCACAAGGGTGAATGTGACGAGGTACAGATGTATTGTGGGGTAGTGTATGTCATGGGGACATGTTGTAGCTATTTTAGAGCTACCCGCATGCCTTGGATGCATTGGATGTGAAGTCACAGGGGTGCACATGATGAGGTTTAGATGCATTGCGAGTTAGTGGATGCCATGGTGACATGTTGAAGCTATTTGAGAGCTACCCACAAGCCTTGGATGCATTGGTTGTGAAGTCATGTTGTACTATGGATATCCGATGAGCTTGTGTGGCAACAAAGAATACCTCCCTAGTTAAGAGGGTGTGTTTAAAGTTTGTATACTTCAGAAACACGCTTTGGAATGATGAAGAATGTTTCCCTTGTTGAGAGGGAGTGTTGATGTTTGAACAACATCGAGAAGACATGATATTTATAATACACAATATAAATATATATATAATAAATATGTAGTTATTTATTATCCAAGGGACGCATCCTTTCATGGATGGTCACCATATGTTTTATATATATGGAACACTCATCATTTTAATAATATATTCACATACAATATCATCTCTTATTAAAAAACAACAATAGTTACCAACTATAATTGATACCAAGGGTGTTATGCTTCTCCATTTCCTTCAAGATTTATCTTTCAGTAAGTACTAAGGGTTCCATGTTCATGCATGCCCTTAAAGAATACAACTTTCCTTGATACCAATGGTGCCATGTTTCTCCATTCCCTTCAAGGCCTACCTTTCAGTAGTACCAAGGGTGTCATGTTCACACATGCCCTTCAAGTATCCAATTTTCTTTGGTGGGGAAATGGTATAATAGTTAAGACCACGTTAAGTCAACTTTTTACTACCTTGTTGAGAGACTAACGATCATTGAGGAATAAGAATGACACCTTATTGTGCACCCCTTGGTTAAACCTCATGAATTATTGAATCACAACCTACCTTCACGACAACATCCAACCCCTCAGTAAAACATCATGAGATTTTCAACCCATAACATAGAAAAGGAGTGATAGTAGGTGGAAACAAGAAGGTTATTCCTCCTCTCCTAGTGATGCTATGTACAAATTTCATACAACCCCATTACCCATGTGTCCACTGAATTGCAAGAATATTACTTGTTCCTACACACATTAAAATCAATACATTAAATAGTTCCATAATCATGAATTAAAATAGATCATAATCACATTGACATAACATAATGTTATGACTCAATAGAGGGTCCAGAAAACATTGAAACAATCCCACATCAATGTGCATTTGGCTCAATGCAGAGTCCATACGATATTGACATAATCCCATGTTAATGTGCACTTGTGGATTTCCCATCACACCTGGAAAACCATCGGTAGCATTTGAAAATTAATGCATCTTAATATTAGGAATACCATAGATTTTATTCTTGGGTTGTCGAACTTGAAATGAAATCTCAATTTCCACCTTGAGTAAGATTTTTCAATTGTTGAATAGTCCATCGTTTGACCATCCTACCAACTGCAATGGGTTTTATCCCTCCCCAAGGACCCCCGAGTTATAATGGGGTTGTAATAAAGTACACTGCTAGAAAAATGAGAAGAGAGTGTAGCTGTCAACTTGTGAGGGAATCCCCACCTGAAGGCCACTCTCCAATATACCAAACTCAACAATAATCACCAACATAAAATTTTGTATTAAAACAACCATCCAGCATTAGGGTGAAAAAAGTGTGAGCTCTCTAACTCAAGCCTTCATTTTATAGGATTTTTGGCTCAAGCCACTTGTCCATTACATGAAGAAATATAATTTTTCAATTAAATAATTATATATTATTCACCCACTCATATGTCACTCACATGCACAAATGCACAAGTAAATTATCATTTTAAATATTTAAAATAGTGATTGTTCTTCACTCAACTACTACACTTCTTATTTTACCCCTATATGTTTGATCTAGGTGGATATTGGTGGCCACCCACCTATTCCAACTAGCTCCTCTTGTCAGTTTTTAGTTCAACACGTTCTTTTGTACTTCCTTGTAATTGTGGGTTATACACTTTTGGGGCTGTCTAAATCCCTACACATCTTCCAGGTGGATACTGGTGGCCTCCCACCTAATCCAACTGGCTTATTTTGTATGTTTTCATGTCAACACATCTTTTTGTACTTCCAGGGCCGTTTTGGGGCCCTAAACAGTGCTTTTTTGGAGTGCCATAGTCAAACTGTAGATGAAGTCAGATTTTGACAACATGATGCATAGTTCTCAAAAATGCATTTCCAACAGGCTATCATGCACCTAAAACGAAGATCGTGTGCAAAAGTTACGACCTCGAGAAGTTAATGTACTAACTTACCCAAATGGGGCCCACGTGACTTTTGGGTGTTTCATCTCCTAAGGTTAGTTTTTTGGATGTCTAAGGTTTTGGAATTCATGTTTATCATAAAAATGCCTTCGGAGCCTCATTGTAATCATATTCTTGTGAATGAGCGTAGCCATCACATCTCTTCTCAAAGATAAAGTTGCCACCATTCTAGTGAGTCTTGCACTCTATATTTTTACAGTCTCTTTACAATTATTTCATTAATAGAAATAAATTATGGTTGTATTTATCTATTTCTATAAATTTTCATGAGTACTTCATTGTAATATATCTACTTTCATTTCGTTCCAAAAATAATCTGGATCAGTGGTATCAGAGCAAGTTTCTCTTGATCATTTTTCATCACATGTCCCCGACAAGGTCTGAGTATAGCTAGTTGGGTCTCGAGCTTGTCTCTCTTTAGGATAATCACTCTTACATGCCCAAGAAACCCTCGATGGCGGAAAAAAAGAAAAATGAAGGAGCAGAAGATTATATTAACATGTTGCTTGAGCAAGCTCTCCCGCTATAGAGGGACGAAATAATGGAGAATTGTGCACACATCCTTCAACACCTGCCAATAGAAATAGGTGCATCTTCATCAAGCAACCATTTTGGAAGAACCTCTCCCTTCAAGGTACAAGTTAATTTTGATATTCCCATATTTGAAGGTCAGATAGATGTGGATTCCCTGGAAAAATGGTTGAATCTATTAGAAGGTTATTTCTCTATTCAATTTTTTTTCGATAGGGAAAAGATCACCTTCGTGCTCCTCAAGGCTCTCCCTAGTGTCAAACATTAGTGGGAAAATTACTGGGAGAAAATATCTACAGAGGAATATGGAATATATGGGGTCGATCCCACTTGGGATTTTTTTGTGGATGTGGTCAAAGAACAGTAGTATCCTGTTGGTAACTATGAACACCAGTACATGCGATGGACCACACTGCAGCAAGAGAAGAGCCAAACAGTTTCGTATTTCACAAATAATTTCCATACCTTGCACACCAAGATGGGTATCAAAGACTCCAAGCGACATCTAGTTTTGAAATACCGTGGGGCTCTGCATAGGTACATCCAAACCGAAATGTATTTCCTAAACATCTCATCATTGAGAGTTGTCTATCGATATGTTGTCAAAATCGAGCAGAAATTTAGGCACCAAAACAAATGGGAATTTGGGTATGCAAATATGCCACAACAAATCATGGTAAAAACATCCCTAACCAACATCCTCTAGACAACCAGTCCAAGACACAGGACAAGAAGGGTAAAGGAAAGACAAATAATGACACTGGGAAGTGGTGTGACTTCCACAAAATCCTCTGACACAACACCGATGAATGTCACCCAAAACAGTCATTGGTGGTCGAGGTCAAAGACCTGGAGCCGAACCTTGATTCGAAATCCGATCCAAAAAATATTTAAAACAAATAGGTCATTGACGTAGACCCCACTGCTACTATCGCGACCATAATAATTCAACCAGAAGAACCAGTAGATCCTAAAGAGGGGGAACACCTCTTCCATTCACATATGTGGGTGAAGGGGACCCCATTGCATTTCATTGTTGATAAAGTCAACCAGAACAACCTCATCTCAGCTAAGGTCGTCAAACAATTGGGGTTGTCGACAACACCACACCTGTATCCATACAACATTGGGTGGCTTCACCAGGGACGAGATCTTCGTGTCATCAAGTAGTGCCACTTGTCCTATGGCATCCAACCCTTTAAGGATGAGGTAGTGTGTGATGTTTACCCTCTTGATGTTTGTGATGTTGTTTTGGTCCAACCATATATGTGGAAATTTCATGTTGTCTATTAGTTTAGACCTCGTAGTGTCATTATTACTCAGGGAATTCAGCTGTATAGGATACCAGAGGTAGTTTCGACTACTGCTCCACCAAAACAATGCCTCAAGGTAATCTCTTATACTACAAAATTCATCGTATTCACAATATGTTCAAAGGATGCACAGAAGACTGCTACAACCACTGCATCCTCAACACCTTCTATCCAACAAATATAGATTGTCGAATAGAAAGAAAATATTGTTTATTCACCTACAATGATGCCTACACAATGCCCCTGCAAACCTAGGGACAACGGGTTGGTAGAACATATTCAACCCCGCCAAAAATAGGTTTGTGATAGTCTTCCAAAGACCAAGCAACACAACTTCTCCAACAAGGCAGGCAAGTCACCAAGATTCAGATTCAGAAAATGCTTTCCCCTCTTCCTTGGGAACTCAACCCAATGGAGACCATTTCTTCCTAAGGGGGGAGGACTGATTCAGGTGGATATTGGTGTCCACCCACCTATTCCAACTGGATCCTCTTGTTAGTTTTTAGTTCAACACACTCTTATGTACTTCTTTGTAATTATGGGTTCTACACTTCCAAGGTTGCATGAAGCCTTACACATATTCCAGGTGGATATTGGTGGCCTCCCACCCAATCCAACTAGATTGTTTTGTATGTTTTCATGTCAGCACATCTTTTTGTACTTCTAGGGCCATTTTGAGGCCCTAAAGAATTTTTTTTGGCGTTCCACGATCAAACTATAGACGGATTCAGAGTTTGATGACATAATGTGTAGTTCTCGAAAATACCTTTACAACATACTATCACGCACCTAAAATCGAGATCGTATGCAAAATTTACGACCCCGGGAAGTTAATGTACTAACTTACCCAAACAGGGCCCACATGAATTTTGGGTGTTTCATCTCCTAGGGTTAGGATTTTGGATTTCTAGGGTTTTGGAATTCATGTTTATCATAAAAATGCCTTCAGAGCCTCATTTTAATCATATTCTTGCGAATGAGCGTAGTCATCACATCTCTTCTCAGAGATAAAACTACTACCATTCTAGCGAGTCTTGCACTCTATATTTTTATAGTCTCTTTACAATTCTTTCATTAATAGAAATCAAGTATTGTTGTATTTCTCTGTTTCTGAAAATTTTCATGAGTACTTCATTGTAATATCTACTTTCATTTCATTCTGAAAATCATCCGGATCAATGTTGACTTGATCTCCTCCTTTTTTACTATTTGAATGGGTTCACATGTAGTCACTACTCTTTTTATTTATTAACTTTATTTAATATATTATAAAACCACTTCTATTTTCCCACACTTCTATTTGAATTTGAATTCCTTGTTCCTATTTTTTCTCCTTGATTTATTGGTGCACTAGTAACTTTCTAGTTAATTAAAATTATTTTCTTCTTTATTTCATGCACATCTCTTAATGCATCTATTTTCAAATAATTTTAATGAACTATTTTATTTCTCTTAGTTATGAAGTGTAATAATCTATGTGTTGAATCAATCAATTAACCATACATTTTAACTTTTCTCATACTAAGTAAAATAGACATGCTTAGCCAAATATGTTTTCACATGCTTAGTCAAACATCTTTTTATGTATACTTAACAACTATAATTGATACCAAGGGTGTTATGCTTCTCTATTCCCTTCAAGAGTTACATTTTAGTAAGTACTAAGGGTGCCATGTTCATTCATGCCCTTCAAAAATCCAACTTTATTTGATACCAATGATGCCATGTTTCTCCATGTCCTTCAAGGACTACCTTTAGTAGTACCAAGTATGTCATGTTCACAAATTCCCTTCGAGTATCTAATTTTCTTTGGTGGGGGAAATGGTATAAAATTTAAGACCACATTAACTCAACTTGTTGCTACCTTGTTGAGATACTAATGGTCACTAAGGAATAAGGATGACACCTTATTCTGCATGTTGATTAAGGTTGGTTGTCAATGATGTCAACCGTTGAAGAAAGTCTGGTAGCGAATTCTGGTAGCACAACGATTGGGGTAATGGACCCAATGTTGTTTCATATATAATGGTATGATTTTTTATATATTTGTAGGTAATATTATTCTATATGGATAGTACATGTCATGCCATTTCTGGTGGTATGTGGAACATCACATAACTCCTCACAGTTTGAGAGTTATGGCCTTACGAAGTTGGAGGACCCTCATGTGTAGACTTGAAGCCCCAAAAGGTCAAAGAAGTCAAAGAGCTTGGAAAGAAGAAATTATTATTTAAATGGTAAAGAAAAGTGACAAAGTCAAGGACGATTATTTAAATAATAAATTGAAGTGACAAAATCAAAGAATATTATAAAGTGAGGTGACAAAGTCAAGGAGGAATATTTAAATAATAAAGAAATGGGTTAAGTGACCTAGAAATGGGTTAAGTGACCTAGAAATAGGTTAAGTGACCTAGAAGTGGGTTAAGTGACCTAGAAGATGCTTTTAAGGAAGCTACTTGGAGAGTATAAATAAGAGGCAAGGCTCTCTCATTTTACATCACACTTGAGCATATTGAATATCCATAGGTGAATAAGGTAACCAAAAGATATCTAAGACGAATT
>ML788483.1:264826-289012 GCA_009831015.1 Picea engelmannii
TACGGGGCTTTCTTCAAGGGTTGGCATCAATGACAACCAACCTTAATCAACAGAGAATATATATTTCATCAAGATATTCATTCCAAGATTTGTTGAAATCACAAGCCTATCTCGTACCTGCTAAAGAAAGATCAAGAATCCAAGTGGAACAATGAAAGTATCAAATCATTCAACATGATCAAAGATGACATAGATTTGACACTAGTCCTAGTAAGCCCATATTACTCAAAGGAATTTCAAGTGTTTTATTTCACTCTAAAAGAAATAATAACCAATGTATTATTGCAAAAGAATGCTAAAAACATGGAAAACCCGATATAATTTATGAGAAAAGCGCTCAAGGACTCATAGTTGAAATACACCACAATGGAAAAACAAGCATATGACCTACTGCAATCTTTGAAATACTTTAGGCCTTATGTGGGATATTCGAATATTATTGCATACGAACCTTGTGTTTTCATAAAGGATATATTGAATTAGTAGGATTTCTTGGGTATTCGTGGTAAATGGGTGTCTAGAATCTAGGAGTATGATATGTAAATCAAGCCTACAAATTTGATAAAAGGAGAAGGTCTTTCTAGGATTCTAGCTGAAGGAATGAAAAATCCTTGAATATGAATAAAAAGAAACCCCTAAAATGGTAGTTGTAGTTCTAGATGATTTGGAAAGACATGAGTGGTATGAAGACATAATTTATTACTTGAAAAACCTCACTTGTCCAGACCACCTTGTATATTATAAGGGAAGGGCCTTGAGGTTGAAGGCATAAAAATAATGTATAATCTAGGGTGGCCTCGGTTGGAAGAATTAGCATGGCCTAGTTCTGAAAGTTTTAGATAATGGAGAGGCCTGAAAATTAATGGAAGATTTACATAACATATTATATGGTGTGCATCATGCTGCCAAGATTACAACTCATCAATTTTGAGGGAAATAAAATATTTTCCTACTATATTCCCATATGTCCATATGTTTGTTAAAACTTACCAGCAATATTATTTGTTCACAGGGAAACAACATCTCGCATGCTTACCTTTGCAACATGTTGTGGTAGAGTCACCTTTCCAACAATCGAGCCTACATTTTGTTAGAGAATTCAAATAAAAATCAAGCAACAGATTCAAGTGGATCCTCACATCCACTAATTACTTTACCAGGTGGGTGGAGGATATACACGCGAAGAGAGAAACAACTAGTGTGGTGAAAGAGTTTCGTCAGGCAAGAATTATCATGAGATTTTGGGTCCAAGCCAAAATTACAACTGGCAATGCCACAAAATGCAGTTCGGTAGAGTTGTCCTTGGTTTTTTAGTACTATATTTCATTATCGCATTAATTTAATTCTTATCCATAGGGAAAAGTATTGGCAGAATCAAGTAATAAAAATTTAATGGTCATCATCAAGAATATTGTGGGATAACAAAATAAAGTATGCTTTATGGGAATATAGAATCACAAAGAAATAATATACATGAAGAATCCCATTTGAGTTGGTGTATGGGATGGAGGTTACATTCTCATTCATTTAAGGATCCCAGTATACTAGTTATTAGATCATTTCACCACTGAAAAGGAGGTAGTCCGGGAAAGGATAAACCAACTTGTAGAATTGGATGAGAACCAACAAATATATTATGATCATCTTGTCCATAATTAGGTAAAATCAAGGGAGTTTTTTATAAAAGGGTTCCCTAAGGAAATTTAAAAAGGGAGATATAGTCCTCATGTAGGATAGGAAGAATGAAAATCTGGGAAAGTATGGAAAATTTGATTCATTGTGGCTTGGGCCTTACCGGATTGAGAATGTAGCAGGTGAATTAGTCACATGAATGGAGAAATGTTTCCATTGCCTGTGATTGGGAAAATTTTGAAATTATACTACTATGGTGGTATTTATCATTTTGTTAGTCCTATATGAATAGAAATGAATAAGATTATTTGTGTAGTAGTTCATAATAGTTGTGTGTTTTCTTTTCATTCTTTACTTTGATATTTTAGCTCATTGTTTAGTTTAAAATATTTGTTACCTATCATGCATTCCTTCATATTTTGGCTCATGTTTGTCTTAGAATAGTTTTGAGTTTATGCATTTACATTTGCTTTTGATTTATTTTGTGGTAGACTAGGGTGATCATCTCACCTTGTTTTTGTTGTATTGATATTTCTAGTATTAAGTGTTAGTGGGCTTTGATGATGGATGCAGATTTGCAGGTTTGATTGAGATTCTAGAGTTCTCATGTACTCTTATTCAAAGAGAACATGTCCTTGAGTTGGATCCAATTGTTATCTCTCATATTGTATGAAAGGTAAACTTGTGACTTTCATCACATGATAGAATTTTGGTATGAGCATCACTCTTCCATTGGCGTGATGTTCCATTTTACAATTGATGTGAGCACTTTAGATTAGTCATTTAGAGCACATATGTCAAAGATTTTGTTTCATATGGTCTTTCTTGCACAGTGGATATGCCCATCCTTAGTGATTTGTTATGGATATTAGCATGGCTCAATTGGTTTTGGTAAATGGATGTTATTGTACACATGATGAGATCACATCATTGCTCCAGTTGTCTATGGTGATATTATGATGATTCTTGATGTATTTTTTTGGATTGGGTTTTCAGACCCAAAGTTCAAACGATTTACCAACAAATAACCCATTCACATTGGCATATTCAATATTCAAATAATTAATAAGGTCTCATCCAAGACATGCATGAGAATCATAGAGACCAAATGTTTATGCATAGCATGACAAAATAATACAGATGGGAAAGACTTAACTAAGAGCTATGCATTATATGTATTCATTAATAACAACATTCATACAAGTGATGCATAGGATAATATACATAACAAGCATTCATTCAAAACATAGTACATGATAGGAAGTATCAATTTGGTCTACGTGCCTTCTTTCATTAATCACGATGGAACATTCAGATACATGGAGACTCAAGAATATTAAACAAATCATCAAAGACTCTGATAGTGATCTACTTTCTCTCTCATATTCCATTATCATTTTACCATTACAATGAGTCTCATAATCAACCAACAATAACAATGAACAATAAGTTAACCCTATCATGTTCACATGCATTCCTTATATTTCTACAAAAGCATGGAAATCATAAAAATATTGTCAACTCACAAACAATCTCGACTATGACCAACCAATCGGTTAAAAAAATGGTTACAATCATTATGCTAATCTTTGAGAATTTGATATGCATACGGTATTCATACAAGTCCTTACAAGTAGTACAAAATTGGTTGGTGTAAGCACTGAATCTTGGTGTGGCTTGGTACAAAACTTGTGTCGTGTGCATAGTGAAAAACTTGTGGCATGCATGTAGTATTTCCAAAACCTTAGGGTTCCAAGATGTCCCCAACACTATTAGTTGGTTTGTCCTTAAGCCAACAAACTTCATTGCAGTGTAACTTGGATTATGGATCGAACCTTCTTCATTAGCTTTGTGATGAATTTTTGGAACTCGGAGTTGATCTCATAAATCATCTTCATTAGTTCTATAATTTTGTTTCAAAATTGGTTGATCTTTGTTGGTGTGGTTGACCCTAACTTATGCTTGATTTGTGCACCTAGCTCTATCACTAGGGTTTTCGTTGCATGCACATCAACGAGCACATAATGGGGTTTTTGTGATTTCTCTTGTGCTTCCAATACAATAATTCTCGATGTTTGTTGGTCAGCGTGGGAAGCTGCAATTTGTTGGTGAAGGATAGATACCATTTTCATGGTTGCCTTGTGCTCTATGGGTGGAAGGGAGGTCAACACCCGCTTCTTCTCCTTGATATGAGCCTCACTTGCACATATGTGATATTCAATTGTGTTTATTTCAAGGGCCTTTTGTAGGTGGGTCTAGATATCAAAACTTAGTTCAACCACCCCTAAGAATCCTTCCACATGTTCTTTCACTTGTTGCAGTAACTTTTTTGTAGCCACAATTTTTTGTTGCAATTCCCCTTGCTCTGATGGTGGGGTGCTCTTCAACTTTTTCTAAAGATATATTTTTTGTGCATGTAGGTGTTGGACAACTTCTTTCATCTTGCTATTTTTTCTCTCTGACAAGAGATCAAAAGTTTCCTCAACCGTGCTAGGGACCTAGGCATATACTTCCTCTACTACATTGATCAACAATGTGTGTGTAACAAACTTTTATTTATGGTGTTATTATATGGCCTTATGTGAAAATACCTCATGTGTATGTCTTTGTTGGGTTTCTTGATGTACAACTATCTCTTGCTCATGCTTTTGTTGCAACTTTGTATATGAATGGTTGAGTGCATGTTTCATATCCCCCAATTGGTTCATTATTCCAGCCATAAATACTTATAGGTCCTATGATGTTACCTACACCAAGTCTAGCTCCACATAATAAAATGACAAAGGCTTTGAAATGGTGGAAGCCTCAAAGATTGTCAAGGCTAAGAGGTTTATCCACATGACCCTCTTTTTCATATTGTTTCATGGTGATGTAGTGCCAAAGTTGCTACCTATGACCATATGGTATTTGGGCCTAGGGTCGGCTAACAAGATAGTAATGACGATTTCACGGTGGAGCTCACCCAAGTTTTGTTATGATTCCCAATGAAATAGTTGATACACATCCAAATTAGATTGGAGCACCTGGAAGACGCTCTAAATTAGTTCCAGTGAAGGCCCTGGCTCTTGCCTTGGAGCATTGGTGTATAATTCTTGTTCCTCCATCTGGTGGGTCAATATCCAATGCATGGTATACTTCACCGTCATCTAAGAGGGTACTTCCTATTTGATGGGAGAAGTGTTGGTTGGTAGTGACAGACTTGATGTACACCATGTTGAGATAGATTTGGAGTTTGCACTCAACATCATCTATTCTTGTTTCCCCTTACTAGATGAAGTGATCCATGTGTCTGGTTTCACCTATTTCCTCTAGACCTCTGTTTTCTTACTTCCCTTTTGGCTTACTCTGCCCATTTCCTCTCTTTCCTCTTCTTGGTCCATGTTTCCAAGAGCTCTAATTAAACATATAGTGTGGGATAAAGTTCCTATGGCCACTTTGCAATGGCATGTTGAATATCCTCCTTGGTATTACAAAAGGGGAGGATCTTGGTAGGGGTATATGGATTTTCAAGTGGGGTGATGAAAATTTTATCGAAATCACATTAAAATTGAAGATAGTCTTTGTACATGTCAATGAGGTTGCACATTATGTGGAAGTCTTACGTAGTTTCCTGGATATTTCCCCATACCATTGCTAGAAAGATTTGTTATTTTCACACCATATGTTCCTATCTAAGCTATATTGTAGCTCTTTGAATTTTTTCATGAGGAAGAATGGTTCCACATGTGCGTTGTACGTGCATCCCGGTAGTGGCTTCCACACTATCATTGCAAATAGGAGTAACACTCAAGTATAGTGAAAATCCTTGCCAAGTTTTTGTGCATCTAGGTAATCCTAGATGAACTTATTCATCAAGTATCACATCAAACACATCTTGATTCCTTGGATGCATCACTCTACGTCTAGGATGACCTCAAATGGGCACTCATCCTTCTGGCACTTTCACATCAAATTGCAAGCAAGTATCTATTTGAAAAATCATACCTGACCATCGTTGATTAATGAGATGATTGCATCTCTTGTACCTATGCTTTTCCCATACTTCCCACATATCTCTTATTTCTTAGAATTAAGTGTTGTAAACATGACCGTAGGGTACTCCCCCATTCTTTGAAGGCCCATAATGAGGTGCATTGTGTCGATGTTGACCGAATAGGCACGGTCCAACCAAAGGAATCCTCCATGAAATTGACTTAGTAAGAACCTGACACATGCATTGATGTTCAAGCTACGTCTAAAATGAAAGATATCCAACAATGTAACTATCCTTGATTTGTATATGGGATTGGCCCATGGCTTGGTGACCACCTTTGATCTTCCCTCAACCCTTGGAATAACCTATGTGTAAGCGTCAAAGCGTAGTTCAGGGAAATACACCTCATCTTGTATGTTGTAATTTGTGTATTTGAGGTTGGGAACCATGCCCTGTTGATGTTTAGGAAGCATCAGAAAGACATTCTACTAGATTAATAATTAATAATATGATTATTAATTATTAAACAATATTAATAATTATAATATTAATAATGTAATAATATATTTATAATATAAAGTATAAATATATATAATAAAGTATAAAGTATATTTATGTTATATTTAAAGTATAAATATAGTTATTACCCAAGGGACGCATCTCTTTATGGATGGTCACCATGGTCACCATATGTTCTCTATATATGGAACACTCATCATTGTAATAATAAAAATATTCACATACAATATCAGCTCTTATGAAAAATCAACATGGTATCATAGCGGGACCGAGCTTAGCTTCCTCACAGGAGGGCCCGAGAAAATAAGAGAGATATCTTGGTGTGGTCCCTCTTTAGAGGGAGTGAATAGGTACAAATGTGTGGGGTAGTGTATGTCCTGGGGACATGTTGTAGTTATTTGAGAGCTACCGATAGACCTTGGATGCATTGGCTATGAAGCCACAAGGGTGAATGTGACGAGGTACAGATGTATTGTGGGGTAGTGTATGTCATGGGGACATGTTGTAGCTATTTTAGAGCTACCCGCATGCCTTGGATGCATTGGATGTGAAGTCACAGGGGTGCACATGATGAGGTTTAGATGCATTGCGAGTTAGTGGATGCCATGGTGACATGTTGAAGCTATTTGAGAGCTACCCACAAGCCTTGGATGCATTGGTTGTGAAGTCATGTTGTACTATGGATATCCGATGAGCTTGTGTGGCAACAAAGAATACCTCCCTAGTTAAGAGGGTGTGTTTAAAGTTTGTATACTTCAGAAACACGCTTTGGAATGATGAAGAATGTTTCCCTTGTTGAGAGGGAGTGTTGATGTTTGAACAACATCGAGAAGACATGATATTTATAATACACAATATAAATATATATATAATAAATATGTAGTTATTTATTATCCAAGGGACGCATCCTTTCATGGATGGTCACCATATGTTTTATATATATGGAACACTCATCATTTTAATAATATATTCACATACAATATCATCTCTTATTAAAAAACAACAATAGTTACCAACTATAATTGATACCAAGGGTGTTATGCTTCTCCATTTCCTTCAAGATTTATCTTTCAGTAAGTACTAAGGGTTCCATGTTCATGCATGCCCTTAAAGAATACAACTTTCCTTGATACCAATGGTGCCATGTTTCTCCATTCCCTTCAAGGCCTACCTTTCAGTAGTACCAAGGGTGTCATGTTCACACATGCCCTTCAAGTATCCAATTTTCTTTGGTGGGGAAATGGTATAATAGTTAAGACCACGTTAAGTCAACTTTTTACTACCTTGTTGAGAGACTAACGATCATTGAGGAATAAGAATGACACCTTATTGTGCACCCCTTGGTTAAACCTCATGAATTATTGAATCACAACCTACCTTCACGACAACATCCAACCCCTCAGTAAAACATCATGAGATTTTCAACCCATAACATAGAAAAGGAGTGATAGTAGGTGGAAACAAGAAGGTTATTCCTCCTCTCCTAGTGATGCTATGTACAAATTTCATACAACCCCATTACCCATGTGTCCACTGAATTGCAAGAATATTACTTGTTCCTACACACATTAAAATCAATACATTAAATAGTTCCATAATCATGAATTAAAATAGATCATAATCACATTGACATAACATAATGTTATGACTCAATAGAGGGTCCAGAAAACATTGAAACAATCCCACATCAATGTGCATTTGGCTCAATGCAGAGTCCATACGATATTGACATAATCCCATGTTAATGTGCACTTGTGGATTTCCCATCACACCTGGAAAACCATCGGTAGCATTTGAAAATTAATGCATCTTAATATTAGGAATACCATAGATTTTATTCTTGGGTTGTCGAACTTGAAATGAAATCTCAATTTCCACCTTGAGTAAGATTTTTCAATTGTTGAATAGTCCATCGTTTGACCATCCTACCAACTGCAATGGGTTTTATCCCTCCCCAAGGACCCCCGAGTTATAATGGGGTTGTAATAAAGTACACTGCTAGAAAAATGAGAAGAGAGTGTAGCTGTCAACTTGTGAGGGAATCCCCACCTGAAGGCCACTCTCCAATATACCAAACTCAACAATAATCACCAACATAAAATTTTGTATTAAAACAACCATCCAGCATTAGGGTGAAAAAAGTGTGAGCTCTCTAACTCAAGCCTTCATTTTATAGGATTTTTGGCTCAAGCCACTTGTCCATTACATGAAGAAATATAATTTTTCAATTAAATAATTATATATTATTCACCCACTCATATGTCACTCACATGCACAAATGCACAAGTAAATTATCATTTTAAATATTTAAAATAGTGATTGTTCTTCACTCAACTACTACACTTCTTATTTTACCCCTATATGTTTGATCTAGGTGGATATTGGTGGCCACCCACCTATTCCAACTAGCTCCTCTTGTCAGTTTTTAGTTCAACACGTTCTTTTGTACTTCCTTGTAATTGTGGGTTATACACTTTTGGGGCTGTCTAAATCCCTACACATCTTCCAGGTGGATACTGGTGGCCTCCCACCTAATCCAACTGGCTTATTTTGTATGTTTTCATGTCAACACATCTTTTTGTACTTCCAGGGCCGTTTTGGGGCCCTAAACAGTGCTTTTTTGGAGTGCCATAGTCAAACTGTAGATGAAGTCAGATTTTGACAACATGATGCATAGTTCTCAAAAATGCATTTCCAACAGGCTATCATGCACCTAAAACGAAGATCGTGTGCAAAAGTTACGACCTCGAGAAGTTAATGTACTAACTTACCCAAATGGGGCCCACGTGACTTTTGGGTGTTTCATCTCCTAAGGTTAGTTTTTTGGATGTCTAAGGTTTTGGAATTCATGTTTATCATAAAAATGCCTTCGGAGCCTCATTGTAATCATATTCTTGTGAATGAGCGTAGCCATCACATCTCTTCTCAAAGATAAAGTTGCCACCATTCTAGTGAGTCTTGCACTCTATATTTTTACAGTCTCTTTACAATTATTTCATTAATAGAAATAAATTATGGTTGTATTTATCTATTTCTATAAATTTTCATGAGTACTTCATTGTAATATATCTACTTTCATTTCGTTCCAAAAATAATCTGGATCAGTGGTATCAGAGCAAGTTTCTCTTGATCATTTTTCATCACATGTCCCCGACAAGGTCTGAGTATAGCTAGTTGGGTCTCGAGCTTGTCTCTCTTTAGGATAATCACTCTTACATGCCCAAGAAACCCTCGATGGCGGAAAAAAAGAAAAATGAAGGAGCAGAAGATTATATTAACATGTTGCTTGAGCAAGCTCTCCCGCTATAGAGGGACGAAATAATGGAGAATTGTGCACACATCCTTCAACACCTGCCAATAGAAATAGGTGCATCTTCATCAAGCAACCATTTTGGAAGAACCTCTCCCTTCAAGGTACAAGTTAATTTTGATATTCCCATATTTGAAGGTCAGATAGATGTGGATTCCCTGGAAAAATGGTTGAATCTATTAGAAGGTTATTTCTCTATTCAATTTTTTTTCGATAGGGAAAAGATCACCTTCGTGCTCCTCAAGGCTCTCCCTAGTGTCAAACATTAGTGGGAAAATTACTGGGAGAAAATATCTACAGAGGAATATGGAATATATGGGGTCGATCCCACTTGGGATTTTTTTGTGGATGTGGTCAAAGAACAGTAGTATCCTGTTGGTAACTATGAACACCAGTACATGCGATGGACCACACTGCAGCAAGAGAAGAGCCAAACAGTTTCGTATTTCACAAATAATTTCCATACCTTGCACACCAAGATGGGTATCAAAGACTCCAAGCGACATCTAGTTTTGAAATACCGTGGGGCTCTGCATAGGTACATCCAAACCGAAATGTATTTCCTAAACATCTCATCATTGAGAGTTGTCTATCGATATGTTGTCAAAATCGAGCAGAAATTTAGGCACCAAAACAAATGGGAATTTGGGTATGCAAATATGCCACAACAAATCATGGTAAAAACATCCCTAACCAACATCCTCTAGACAACCAGTCCAAGACACAGGACAAGAAGGGTAAAGGAAAGACAAATAATGACACTGGGAAGTGGTGTGACTTCCACAAAATCCTCTGACACAACACCGATGAATGTCACCCAAAACAGTCATTGGTGGTCGAGGTCAAAGACCTGGAGCCGAACCTTGATTCGAAATCCGATCCAAAAAATATTTAAAACAAATAGGTCATTGACGTAGACCCCACTGCTACTATCGCGACCATAATAATTCAACCAGAAGAACCAGTAGATCCTAAAGAGGGGGAACACCTCTTCCATTCACATATGTGGGTGAAGGGGACCCCATTGCATTTCATTGTTGATAAAGTCAACCAGAACAACCTCATCTCAGCTAAGGTCGTCAAACAATTGGGGTTGTCGACAACACCACACCTGTATCCATACAACATTGGGTGGCTTCACCAGGGACGAGATCTTCGTGTCATCAAGTAGTGCCACTTGTCCTATGGCATCCAACCCTTTAAGGATGAGGTAGTGTGTGATGTTTACCCTCTTGATGTTTGTGATGTTGTTTTGGTCCAACCATATATGTGGAAATTTCATGTTGTCTATTAGTTTAGACCTCGTAGTGTCATTATTACTCAGGGAATTCAGCTGTATAGGATACCAGAGGTAGTTTCGACTACTGCTCCACCAAAACAATGCCTCAAGGTAATCTCTTATACTACAAAATTCATCGTATTCACAATATGTTCAAAGGATGCACAGAAGACTGCTACAACCACTGCATCCTCAACACCTTCTATCCAACAAATATAGATTGTCGAATAGAAAGAAAATATTGTTTATTCACCTACAATGATGCCTACACAATGCCCCTGCAAACCTAGGGACAACGGGTTGGTAGAACATATTCAACCCCGCCAAAAATAGGTTTGTGATAGTCTTCCAAAGACCAAGCAACACAACTTCTCCAACAAGGCAGGCAAGTCACCAAGATTCAGATTCAGAAAATGCTTTCCCCTCTTCCTTGGGAACTCAACCCAATGGAGACCATTTCTTCCTAAGGGGGGAGGACTGATTCAGGTGGATATTGGTGTCCACCCACCTATTCCAACTGGATCCTCTTGTTAGTTTTTAGTTCAACACACTCTTATGTACTTCTTTGTAATTATGGGTTCTACACTTCCAAGGTTGCATGAAGCCTTACACATATTCCAGGTGGATATTGGTGGCCTCCCACCCAATCCAACTAGATTGTTTTGTATGTTTTCATGTCAGCACATCTTTTTGTACTTCTAGGGCCATTTTGAGGCCCTAAAGAATTTTTTTTGGCGTTCCACGATCAAACTATAGACGGATTCAGAGTTTGATGACATAATGTGTAGTTCTCGAAAATACCTTTACAACATACTATCACGCACCTAAAATCGAGATCGTATGCAAAATTTACGACCCCGGGAAGTTAATGTACTAACTTACCCAAACAGGGCCCACATGAATTTTGGGTGTTTCATCTCCTAGGGTTAGGATTTTGGATTTCTAGGGTTTTGGAATTCATGTTTATCATAAAAATGCCTTCAGAGCCTCATTTTAATCATATTCTTGCGAATGAGCGTAGTCATCACATCTCTTCTCAGAGATAAAACTACTACCATTCTAGCGAGTCTTGCACTCTATATTTTTATAGTCTCTTTACAATTCTTTCATTAATAGAAATCAAGTATTGTTGTATTTCTCTGTTTCTGAAAATTTTCATGAGTACTTCATTGTAATATCTACTTTCATTTCATTCTGAAAATCATCCGGATCAATGTTGACTTGATCTCCTCCTTTTTTACTATTTGAATGGGTTCACATGTAGTCACTACTCTTTTTATTTATTAACTTTATTTAATATATTATAAAACCACTTCTATTTTCCCACACTTCTATTTGAATTTGAATTCCTTGTTCCTATTTTTTCTCCTTGATTTATTGGTGCACTAGTAACTTTCTAGTTAATTAAAATTATTTTCTTCTTTATTTCATGCACATCTCTTAATGCATCTATTTTCAAATAATTTTAATGAACTATTTTATTTCTCTTAGTTATGAAGTGTAATAATCTATGTGTTGAATCAATCAATTAACCATACATTTTAACTTTTCTCATACTAAGTAAAATAGACATGCTTAGCCAAATATGTTTTCACATGCTTAGTCAAACATCTTTTTATGTATACTTAACAACTATAATTGATACCAAGGGTGTTATGCTTCTCTATTCCCTTCAAGAGTTACATTTTAGTAAGTACTAAGGGTGCCATGTTCATTCATGCCCTTCAAAAATCCAACTTTATTTGATACCAATGATGCCATGTTTCTCCATGTCCTTCAAGGACTACCTTTAGTAGTACCAAGTATGTCATGTTCACAAATTCCCTTCGAGTATCTAATTTTCTTTGGTGGGGGAAATGGTATAAAATTTAAGACCACATTAACTCAACTTGTTGCTACCTTGTTGAGATACTAATGGTCACTAAGGAATAAGGATGACACCTTATTCTGCATGTTGATTAAGGTTGGTTGTCAATGATGTCAACCGTTGAAGAAAGTCTGGTAGCGAATTCTGGTAGCACAACGATTGGGGTAATGGACCCAATGTTGTTTCATATATAATGGTATGATTTTTTATATATTTGTAGGTAATATTATTCTATATGGATAGTACATGTCATGCCATTTCTGGTGGTATGTGGAACATCACATAACTCCTCACAGTTTGAGAGTTATGGCCTTACGAAGTTGGAGGACCCTCATGTGTAGACTTGAAGCCCCAAAAGGTCAAAGAAGTCAAAGAGCTTGGAAAGAAGAAATTATTATTTAAATGGTAAAGAAAAGTGACAAAGTCAAGGACGATTATTTAAATAATAAATTGAAGTGACAAAATCAAAGAATATTATAAAGTGAGGTGACAAAGTCAAGGAGGAATATTTAAATAATAAAGAAATGGGTTAAGTGACCTAGAAATGGGTTAAGTGACCTAGAAATAGGTTAAGTGACCTAGAAGTGGGTTAAGTGACCTAGAAGATGCTTTTAAGGAAGCTACTTGGAGAGTATAAATAAGAGGCAAGGCTCTCTCATTTTACATCACACTTGAGCATATTGAATATCCATAGGTGAATAAGGTAACCAAAAGATATCTAAGACGAATTTCAGAGGGAAGGTGTAGAAAAGAAGGTCGGAATTCAAGGGAGGATAAATTATTTTGATGATGTTTTCTAAGGTATGTTATTTACAAGTCATCTCACCATTTTCGCAATAAATTTGTTTCTAGAATGATTTAGACCATAAAATTTATAGGCAATTGAGGAAACATATCCAAGTATCTGTGGTAAAAAATTCATCTTGTTGGTCATTGTATTTTTGGAGTTACACTCCATGGAAAATAGGGTTTGTGGCTAGTCCTAAAACTAGTCTAAAACAGGTGTTTCGGGTAAAAACGTCGTAACTTCTTCATAACATATCCAAATTAAATAAGACCAAATATCTTGGTTAGAGTACAGTCTGTAGTATTTTTTGTAACATTTTCATATCCATTCAAAAAATATTCTCTGGGGGACACGCTCTACAAGGTCGTTCTCTAGAATCAGCTAGAATTCAGCAAGGTATTTCATTTTTGCTATAACTCCTTTTATGAGAGGTTCCAAGTAGTGCCACCTGGAGGAATTGCATAAAACACATTGAAGAAAATTATGTACTATTTTCGGATCTTTATTCATTACAAGTACATAGTTATGATTATTTCAAGTTAGGGTTGTTGACTAATCCAAAACTAGTCATGTGAGACTAAAGAAAAGGTTAATGAAAATGCTAGTCTCTTTTTGTGAAAGTTAAAGAAGGTTTGCAAGTATGTGATCATATACACCAAGTCTATTACAGAGTTACAAATCATATTTTGATGATGAAATTGATGAGGGATTTTGGTTAAGGTACATGTTGGGTACATGGTTGAGACAAGTAGTTGATGAGTTGGCACATACATGAGGTGTATAGTTGATGATGTTGGTACATTTTGATGAGTCATAGTTGATGAGTAGTTGACATGTGATTGGTACTAACTTGGTACATGGTTGGATGCACTTGTTTATGGTACAGGTTGATTACAGGTTTTTTTGGTACAGGTTGGTTCATGGTTGATGCACTTGTTTATGGTATAGTTTGATTACAGGTTGAGGTACATGTTGATGCATAGTTGATGCATGGTTCGGGCTTATTGGTACAGGTTTACAGTGGTATATCTCACAGTGATAGTGTGATAGTGGTTCCATCATTCTACTTCTACTTCAGGGCGGTTGGACGAGGCAAGGACAGGTGGTTGTAGCCACCTTCCAGTTGTAGCCGAAGAACATAGGGGGTTGTAGCCTCCTTCTGGTTGTAGCCAAAGAATAGGGGAGTTGGAGCTTCCCTCAGGTTGTAGCCTGAGAAACAAGGGGGTTGGAGCCTCCTTCCAGTTGCAGCTAGAAAACAAAGGAAGTTGGTGCTTCCAATGAATGTAATTATTCAATACATATAAGAAAAAGCATTATGTGGTTTTCTCTCGCTTTGGGTTTCCACGTAAAACAATGGTGTACTGTGTATGTGTATGATTGATCATTTTTTCATTGTTTATTTACTCTATGGTTATTGGATGATAATGCTACATTGATATAACACTTGGATTATATGGTTAAAAATGATTAAATTTCTCTATTATTGATTCACCCCCACTCTCGGTAATCCAACAATTGGTATCAGAGCAGGTTCCTTCAGAAATCAATTTAACCACTGAAATGTAGATCGTGGAGAGAAAAACTTGTATAAAAATGGAATACCACAGTTCAATGGACAGAAGTATGCATTTTGGAGAATAAGGATGAAAACATATATACAGGCACAGGGATTTGAAATTTGGCAATCAATTGTAGATGGATACACAGCACCAGTAGTTCCGCCAACAAATGACAAAGCAGTGAAATTCAGTCAGAATAATTCCAAAGCCAAAAATGCACTTCTGAATGGTCTTAGTGAAATGGTGTTCACCAAAGTTGCACATTCTAAATCCGCTAAAGAGATTTCGGACAAACTTCAAAATATTTATGAATAAGATTCTAAATTCAAAGCAGCAAAGCTTCAAACTTACAGAGGCCAGTTTGAACAACTTAATATGAATGAATATGAGAATATTGCAACTTACTTTTTACGAATTGATGAAACAGTAAATGCAATCATATGATCGGGAGAAGAAATCAAAGAATCTGTAATTGTTCAAAAAGTGCTAAGATCTCTTCCTATGAGATTTGACCCTAAGATATCAGCACTAGAAGAAAGATCGGATCTAAACTCAATAAGCATGGATGAATTACATGGAATCTTCATAGCATATGAAATGAGAATTGAACATGAAAATACGGATATAAAATAAGCAGCCTTGAAAGCATCAAAAAAGTCAAAGAAAAAGGGAAGGCAAAAAGAAGAACATAGCAACAATAGTGATGTCTCAGAATATGATGAAGAAGTGTCCAACTTTTTCAAAAGACTGAACAAGGGAACTGACAGTAGGTAAAGAGGTAATATTTCTTTAATTTTCCCTAAATATTGATGGTATTGGTCATTTTGCTAGCAAATGTCCTTATAATAAAAAGAGAAATGATGAAGGTTACTCAAAAGGCAAACAAACATATAAAGGCAAAAGAACCACAAAAAAAGTTTTCAAGAAAAACTTATGCACCAAAGAAGACATCTCATCATCAGATGAAGATGAAGTCAGTGACAGTGAGACAAAAAGAGTTATATTCATGGCAGTAGAAGACTCTGATAAAGAAGACTCCGAAGAAGAATATGAAAAAGCTGAAGAAGAATATGAAGAAGTACAAGAAGAGATCGAAGAGGTAGAAGTTGACTACCGAGAGGAATTAATGTGTGTCATAGAAGTTATCAAAAGAGAAAAGAAGAAAAACAAGAAACTACAAGAAGAACTAGACAAGAAATAAGACACTCAAGAACTAGAACAAATGATCACAAATTTGAAGGTTCAAATAGAAGAAGATAAAATAATTGAAGAAGCACTCAAAGAACAGCTAGAAGAAAAAGACAATATCATTGGAAATTTGGAAGAAAAGATTGTCACATTAAGAAAGTATCTTCAAAAGAAAAATATGCAGAACAACTCAAAAGTTTTGGATGACATTATCAACAGTCAAAAATCTCATCATGACAAGTTTGGACTTGGATGCAATCATATAGAAAAAGGATCAAGATCAAAAACAACAGAGCAAGAAACATATCCAAAAATATTTGCAGAAACAATCAAGGGGGATAGGAAGATTACAAGGACACTCCTCCACTGAGAAGATTCATATTTCATAATCAACAATTGACAGATAAGACTCAAGAAGAAGAAGAATTCATAAGAGTACCTCCTTTTAGAAGATATTCAACTCCCAGGTATCAAACTATCATTTTTGGTTTATGTTACGCGTGTAATAATTTTGGACATAAAGTTGTGAATTGCAGAGCTAACAATAGGAACAAAAACAACTTTGAAAGTCATACACAAAGGGGTTATCCAATAAGGCCTAGTGAAACACATAGAAGAAGTTACAATAGGTTTGAATCTTTGAGCACTGAAGTGGAATGTTACAAATGTAACAATTTTGGACGCATGGCCAAAGATTGCAGAATGACAGTCCCTCCTAGAGAACTGCAAAAGAATAACAACAGTCATAGACATGAACCTCAGAAAAGGACATGGATAAGAAAGCAAGATCAATATAGCAATGAAGAATGCACACTCGTTCTACAAGCTAAGCAGAAGAAACGTGGTTGGTATGTTGACAGTGGGTGTTCAAAACACATGACAGGTGATAGAGATAATTTTCTTACATTACGAAAGGAAAGAGATGGATCAATCTCCTTCGGAAATGATGATTCAGCCAAAATCATTGGAAAAGGCACAGTGAGAATTGGGAACAAGAATACAAAGGTAGAAAATGTTCTAATAGTAGAAGATATGAAACATAATATTCTAAGTGTGAGTCAAATATGTGACCAAGGTCATAAAGTTACTTTTGATTCACAAAAGTGAAAGATAAGAAAAGAAGGTTCAGGAAAATTGATTGCTACAGTTGCGAGAACTTCAAGCAACATATATGTGTTAAGTGAAATTGGAAATGAAAAGTGTTCTCTAGGAAATGAAGATGAAAGTTGGATATGGCACAAAAGAATGGGTCACATACATTTTGATAACCTTGTCAAAGTCAACAAAAGAGAAGCAGTCAAAGAAATTCCCCAGATCATGAAACCAATCAACACTTTACGCAAGCATTGTCAACAAGGAAAGCAAACAAAGACCAGATTCAACTAAAAGGAATACTCAACAACAAGACCACTGGAAATTGTACATACTGATATAGTTGGACCAACTAAAACAAAGGGCTTAAAAGGTGAGAAATACTTTATGTTATTAGTTGACGATTATACAAGAATGACCGCAGTTTGTTTTCTCAAGAATAAGTCAGAAGCTTTTGAAAACTTCAAGATCTACAAGGAAATGGTTGAAAATGAAATGGATTCAAAAATCAAATGCTTGAGATATAATAATGGAGGAGAGTTCACTTCAAAGGAATTTATGGACTACTGTAGCAGTCATGGAATAAAAAGGCAATTCTTCGTTGTTAGGACACCTCAACAAAATGGAGTTGTTGAAAGAAATAACAGGATAGTACAGGAAAGGCTCGAACAATTCTAATGGATTCAAAATCGACAGATATTTTTTGGACACAGGAAGTGCATACAAAAGTTCACATTCAAAACATACTAATGCTCAGAAACAACACTAACAAAACTCCTTACAAACTATGGAAAGAAAGACCAGCAAATGTAAAGAACTTCAGAGTTTTTGGAAGCAAATGCTACATCAAAAGAGAATATGGAAGAATGGGAAAGTTTGACTCTCGTGTGGACAAAGGAGTACTTGTTTGTTACTCAAGTACAAGAAAAGCATACAAGTGTTACAACCTGAGATTGAAAAAAGTGGTCGAAAGAATCAATGTAACAATTGATGAAACAGGGAGACAACAATTAAAGGAAGAAGAAAATGAATCAATGGAACACCTTTATGAAGAAGAAACAAAATATGAAAAATAAGGGGAAGATGAAGAGGATTCGATAGAAATATAAGAGCAAGTTCATAAAGTAACTCCAAAAACACCTAGCAGACGAGTACAAAAGAATCATCCTTCAGATCAGATTATCGGAAACAAAGACGCGGGAGTTGAGACTAGAAGAAGAATCCATTCGCCAGAACAAGCGCACCTAGCACTCACATCTATGATTGAACCAACCTATTTTGAAGAGGACGGAAAGGATAAATTTTGGAATAAGGACATCGATAAAGAATTGGATCAAATAGAGAAAAATGACACTTGGTAATTGGTTCCAATACCAAAGGATAAGAATGTGATTGGTGCACTCCCTTGGTTTCCTAGCGATGGCGGCGGCCTCCTCTGCAGCTCCGCGCGCCTCTTCGCGTGGGCTCGGCCCTTTCCAGAGCTCGCCCCCCTTTCGTCCCTCTGCTCGACGCCCAGACGGCCTCTCCAGCTCCCCGTCCGGTCCTCCTCCCTCCTCCGCTCAGCCACATCCTCCGGAAGCCGCGGATGGCGCTTCCTCAGCCGCCCCGTTCATTCCAGCTCCGCCCTCCTTCAAGGACGCGGTCCAAGGCCGCTCCTCTGGCTCTTTTCCTGTGGTTCGAGAAGCCCCGGATCCTGTGATCCCTGTACCTTAGGAAGCGGCGGACCGCGAAGAATTTTTTAGATCTAATGCTCTGTTTTGCAGGTTTAACAGCTACTGGCCTCGCCTGGCGGATCTGCATTCTTGGATCGCTACAGAATGGACTCCCCTCCTCAACTTCGAAGCTCATGTCCGCCCCTGTGTTAAAGGATTCTTCGTCGTTATTTTTGCCTCCGCTAAGGATAGAGATTTGATCTTCAACTCTGGGCCCTGGTTCTGGGGAAGGTCAGGTCTATCTCTACAGCCCTGGACCCCTTCCTTTGACCCCTCCTCAGCTTCCATCCCTTCGGCCCCCGTGTGGGTAAGGCTCCCTGGTCTGCCTATTCATTTCTGGGGGGACTCTTCTCTTAGCCATATTGGAAACGCTCTTGGCAAGTTTCACAGCAGCAGCTCGGAAACCAAATGTGGCTTCACTACTTATGCTCGGATCTGTGTAGAGATGGATTTCAGTAAAGGATTCCCAGCGCAAATCACTCTTCAAGGGAAGAATTATTCATGGACGCGGAAACTAGACTACGAGAATCTGCAGTTTAGGTGCAGAAATTGTTTTGAAATAGGGCACTTAGCCATCAAATGTCAGAAGCTCCCTGAGAAACATAGAAACCCCAAGAATCAACGCAAAGCTACATGGTGGGTCGGAGCTCTCCCTGAGCATCAAAGCATAGTTCCGGCTAATGACTCTCCAAGCGAGGAAGATACAGAGATTGTTCCTCAGAAATCAGAACAAGTCTCCTCTACTCAAGAGCCACAGCCTCATTCCCCTAAAGAGCCCAAGGGGAATGCCCAGGCAGGATCTGATCCTATCATAATGCCAGGTATTTCTCAGCCCGAACTCCTGGTCTCAAGCTGGGCCGATTTAGAAGATGAAGAAAACCCTGACTCAACTGATGAAGAAGGTCCACCTCGCCCGAAGGAAAGAAACCCTCTTCAAAGCAAAGAATGGCAGACAGTGACAAAAAGGAAAAAACAAAAAAAATTTCAAGACAGAAAGGATGTAATGACCCGCAGTCGAACCAGGTCACTGAAATAATGCTGAAACACAGTGCTGGCCAGAAGCTGAATCAGTGCTGGAGCATTGCTGAAACACCGCTGGAAGCTGAAACACTACTGGAAGCTGAAACACCGCTGAGTTATATGCTGAAACAGTGTTGAGATAGATGCTGAAACAGTGACTGGAGTCTCGGCAATTAACTTTATTCCAGTTCCTTTTGAAGGCGTACAGGATCTAGTTTAGTTCAAAAGTCTAGAAGTAGAATGGATCAGAAAGACTGGCCCGAAGAAATTCGTGACCATTTTGTAACCGATTCTGTGGCTAGACCACCCCATTAATATATTCTATAACCGTTTCTGTAAAAAAAAAAAAAAGAATGTGATTGGCACAAAGTGGGTATACATGAATAAATTGAATGAAGATGGACAAGTTACCAGGAACAAAACCAGATTGGTATGTAAAGGATATGCACAGGTTGAAGGAATCAACTTTGAAGAGACATTTTCCCTAGTTGCCAAAATGGAAGCAATCTGATTGTTTTTAGCTTATGCATGCTCCAAAAATATTAAAGTGTATCTGATGGACGTAAAATCAGCTTTTCTAAATGGGGAACTTGAAGAAGAAGTATACATTGAACAACCAAAAGGATTTCAGTTGTCAGAGAATGTATATTATGTGTGTAAATTAAAGAAGGCCTTGTATGGTCTAAAACAGACACCTAGAGCATGGTACTCTAGACTGGATAAACATCTACAACAATCAAGGTTCAGAAAAGGAAGTGTAGACAGCAACATCTACATCAAGGTAAGTCAAGATAGTATTTTATTAATTGAAGTTTATGTTGGTGATATTATTTATGGTAGTGATGATGACAGGTTAAGCCATAAATTTGCAAAGGATATGCAGAATGAATTTGAAATGTCATTACTTGGAGAACTATCCTTCTAACTGGGACTTCAGATACATAAAAGAAACCAAGGAATTTTTATTTCTCAAACCAAGTATATCATAGAAATGCTAAAGAGGTTCGGAATGGAAGATTGCAAACCAAATATCACTCCCATGAAAACCAGTTGCAAGTTAAGAAAAGATGATGATTCAAAGTCTATAGATCAGAGGAAATACAGGTCAATGATTGGTAGCCTACTATATGTGACAAGATCTAGACTAGATGTAATGCAGGAAGTTGGACAGGTAGCACAATTTCAAGTAGCACCAAAGGAATCACATGTGTTAGCAATGAAGAGGATTTTTAGATATCTCAAAGGAACATAAGAGTTTGTATTATGGTATCCAAAAGGAAAGGATCTATCTCTTATGGCCTACACAGATGTAGATTGGGCAAGTTGTATTGATGATCGAAGAAGAACCAGTGGAGCAACATTCTACTTGGGTGAGTGTTTAGTATCATGGCTAAGCAAGAAACAATCATCAGTATCTCTATCTACAGCAGAGGCAGAGTATATTGTAGTAGCAACATGTTGTTCATGGGTTCTTTGGATGAAACAAAGTCTGACAGATATACAGGATGGCTATGATGAGCCCATTCAAATATATTGTGAAAATGCAAGTGCCATCAGTATCTCAAAGAACCCAGTGATGCATTCCAAGATGAAGCACATTCCAATCAAGTATCACTTTCTACGAGAACATGTTGTAGAAAATAACATTAGAGTTGAGTATGTGGGCACAAAAGAACAAGTGGAAAACATCTTTACAAAACCACTTCCATGGGAAGCCTTTGAGTATCTTCGCCAGAGACTCACATTTATTTCTACTCCAAAATGAATTATTTTGAATGATTATCTTATATGTCTTAGATGTACACGAGGAAGCACCATAAAGAGGACAATTCAGTTAGGGGGAGCAACCTCGGATGGAAATATACCTTTTCCATTGATGACAAAGGGGGAGAGATTTATCAAATGCAGAGGACAGAGGCATGATTCCAGGGGGATAAATGGTCATAGAGATGCAGAGGACAGAGGCATGGTTCCAGGGGGAGTATGAGTGATATGACTTCAATATTGCATGAAATGATTTCAGTATTGCATCAGAGTGTTTCCATCAATGCCAAAGGGGGATATTGTTGATTAAGGTTGGTTTTCATTGATGTCAACCCTTGAAGAAAGTCTGGTAGCGAATTCCGGTAGCACAAAGGTTGAGGTAATGGACCCAATGTTGTTTCATGTATAATGGTATGAGTTTTGATATATTTGCAGATAATAATATTCTATATAGATAGTACATGTCATGTCATTTATAGTTGTATGTGGAACGTCACATAACTCCTCACGGTTTGAGAGTTATGGCCTTACGAAGTTGGAGGACCCTCATATGTAGGCTTGAAGCCCCAAAAGGTAAAAGAAGTCAAAGATCTTCCAAAGAAAAAATTATTATTTAAATGGTGAAGAAAAGTGACAAAGTCAAGGAGGATTATTTAAATAATAAAGTGAAGTGACAAAATCAAAGAATATTATAAAGTGAGGTGGCAAAGTCAAGGAGGAATATTTAAATAATAAATAAATGGGTTAAGTGACCTAGAAATAGGTTAATTGATCTAGAAATAAGTTGAGTGACCTAGAAATGGGTTAAGTGACCTAGAAGTAGGTTAAGTGACCTAGAAGATGATTTTAAGGAAGCTACTTGGAGAGTATAAATAAGAGGCGGGGCTCTCTCATTTTACATCACACTTGAGAATATTGAATATCTATAGGTGACTGAGGTAACCAAAGGATATCTAAGCTGAATTTCAGAGGGAAGGTGAAGAAAAGAAGACCAAAATTCAAGGGAGGATAAATTATTTTGATGATTCTTTCTAAGGTATGTTATTTACAGGTCATCTCACCATTTTCGCAATAAAAAAATTTCTAGAATGATTTAGACTATAAAATTGATAGGCCATTGAGGAAACATATCCAAGTATCTGTGATAAAAAATTCATCTTGTGGGTCGTTGTATTTTTGGAGTTACACTCCGTGTAAAATAGGGTTTGTGGCTAGTCCTGAAACTAGTCTAAAACGGGTAAAAACGTCATAACTTCTTCATAACAGATCCAGATTCAGTAAGACAAAATGTGTTGGTTAGAGTACAGTATGTAGTATTATTTGTAACATTTTCAGATCCATTAAAAAATCATTCTATGCGGGGCACACTCTACAAGGTCGCTCTCTAGAATAAGCCAAAATTCAACAAGGTATTCCATTTTTGCTATAACTCTTTTTCTTAGAGGTTCCAAGTAGTACCACCTAGAGGAATTTCACAAAACACACCGAATAACATTGTGTACTATTTTCAGATCTTTATTCATTACAGGTACATAGTTATGATTATTTCAAGTTAGGGTTGTTGACTAATCCCAAACTAGTCATGTGAGACTAAAGAAAAGGTTGATGAAAATGCTAGTCTCTTGTTATGAAAGTTAAGGAAGTTTTGTAGGTATGTGATCATATACATCAAGTCTATTACAGAGTTACAAATCATATTTTGATGATGAAATTGATGAGGGCTTTTGGTTAAGGTACATGTTGGGTACATGGTTGAGACAAGTAGTTGATGAGTTGGCACATACATGATGTGTATAGTTGATGATGTTGGTACATTTTGATGAGTCATATTTGATGATTAGTTGATAAATGATTGGTACAAACTTGGTACATGGTTGGATGCACTTTTTTATGGTACAGGTTGATTACAGGTTGTTTTGGTACAGATTGGTCCATGGTTGATGCATTTGTACAGGTTGATTACAGGTTGAGGTACAGGTTGATTCATGGTTGATGCATGGTTTAGGTTTATTAGTACAGGTTTACAGCAGTATATCTCACAGTGATAGTGTGACAGTGGTTCCATCATTCTACTTCTACTTCTAGGCGGTTGGACGGGGCAAGGACAGGTGGTTGTAGCCACTTTTTGGTTGTAGTCGGAGAACATAGGGGGTTGTAGCCAAAGAATAGGGGAGTTGGAGATTCCCTCATGTTGTAGCCTGAGAAACAAGGGGGTTGGAGCCTCCTTCTAGTTGCAGTTAAAAAACAAAGGAAGTTGGTGCTTTCAATGAATGTAATTCTTCAAGACATATAAGAAAAAAGCATTACATGGTTTTCTCTCGCTTTGAGTTTCCACGTAAAACACTGATGTACTGTGTATGTGTATGATTGTTCATTTGTTCATTACTTATTTACTCTGCAGTTATTGGATTATAATGCTATATTGATATAACACTTGGATTATATGGTTAAAAATGATTAAATTTCTCTATTATTGATTCATCT
>ML788483.1:297575-329866 GCA_009831015.1 Picea engelmannii
ATGGTGAAAATAAATAATCGGTCCCAACAGCAAGGCCATGTTAGGTACCCGAAAACAAAATATACACTAAAGTATATGAGGAAAGAGGGAAAACCTCATGGGAAAACCCCCCCTCAAAGTACAGTGTATGTAAAAAATAACTGATAGTTGCTAAGCAATTGTGTCCTTCACTCCAATATGACTACGCAGAGAATGGAACTTCTGCTCAATGAAGGTCTTGGTGAAGATGTCTGCAGTTTGTTCTGCTAAAGAACAGAAATACAGGTCGATGATCCCCTTGTGTACTAAGTCCCGGATGTAGTGCATGTGGATATCGATGTTCTTCGTCTGTTGCCTCTAAACTAGATCTTTGTAGAGCTTCAGAGTGCTTTGGTTGTCACACCAAATGGCGATCGATCAGTGAAATTGAATGCCCAAATCAGTGATAAAATGTTGTAGCCACATAGCCTAAATGGTTATGTTAACTACCCCTTTGTACTCTTCCTCGGTTGAATATAGAACAATAGCATTCTGCTTCTTTCTCGATGAATAGATAATACCAGAACCAAGACTGAGTGAGTAATCAGATGTAGACTTGCAATCAATGTTATCGCCAGCCCAGTCAGAATCAGTGAACTCGATGAGGTCCAATGTAGAGTATGATGCATAGTGAATCTGAAAGGTGATGGTGCCTTGTACGTATCGAAGGATATGCTTTGCATCCTTCCAATGTAGCTCATGTGGCTCTTGCATGAACCTGGAGACTGCTCCAACTACATAGGAGAGGTCTGGTATGGAGTGTGTTAGATACAAAAATCTCCCCACTAGCTCTATGTACAGTGTGTTGTCCACCAGTGGAGTGTCCCCTCCATCCTCAAATCTGACTCTTGATAGAAAAGGAGTCGGAGCAGACTTGCAGTCTGTCATGTGAAATCTCTCGAGGAGATCTTGTGCATACTTGTCCTGAGACAGTTTGATCCCTGATCCATCCTGAATGATCTTGATTCCAAGGAATAAATGTAGAGGACCCATGTCCATCATCAAGAACCTGTCATGTAGAATCCTCTTGATTGCAACAATCACTAAAGTCAAGCAAATGGTAATCAGAAAATCATCAACATACAGAACTAGGAGTAGAAGTGAATCAGTCTTCCTGACCTTGTAAACATTCGGGTCTAACTTACAATGTACAAAGTTTTGTGACAGCAGGTAAGAGTCCATCTTGGCATACCATGCCCTCAGGGCCTGCTTGAGGCCATAAAGGGACTTCTTCAGTCGACATACCAAAGATGAATCATGCATGAAGCCTTGGGGCTGCTCCATGTAGATATCCTCGGAGAGATCTCCATGAAGAAATTCATTATTCACATCCATATAATGGACTTCCCATCCCTTGGTTGCTGCAATGGAAAGTGCCAAACGTATGGAATCCATATTTTCTATTGGAGCGAAGGTCTCATCATAGTCAATGTCGTGCACCTACTGAAATCCCTTAGCAACTAGCATGGATTTGTATCTGATAACCTTTCCATCCGTTGTGCTCTTGGTCCTATAGACCCATATACACTTGACAAGTTTCCTTCCTGTAGGAAGGGGAACCAGTTCCCAAGTCTAGTTCTCGAGGAGGGAGTTATACTCCTCCTGCATGGTTGATTCCCAAAAGGGATTTCTAGCAGCCTCGCCATAGGACTGTGGATCGGAAGACTGAACCAAAAAAATATTCATGGGTGGTATCGGTTCAGTGTAAGTGAGTGCAATAGGAGGCTCCTCGAAATCATATTGATTCCTCCTAGTATCAGCTAGATCCCCAACAATATCTCTTGCATCATGAAGAGTAGTCTTGGCCCACTTGAGCCTCTTCTCTGGCTCTGCATCTGCATCTGCGTGCACTAACTCCGCATCTGAATGTACTGACTCAGTATCCAAATCATCTGAATCCTATGAATTAGAACTCTCATTTGAAGAAGATTTAGCATGTGCATGCTCATCATCTCTGACAGGTGGAAGAACAAAAGTGTATGCATGCGACTGTTGAGGTACATGTGAGATACTTTCCTCGAATTGGACACTATGCTCAATGATGAGCCGGTCCAAGGAAATATAAATGTGTTTGTATCCCTTCACACCATCTAGGTATCCAACAAAGATACACTATGTGCTTTGTGGATCAAGTTCCTTCCTTTTCTCAGAGGGAATCTTGGCCCATGCATGGGAACCGAATATACAGAAGTGGGTCACTTCCAGTTTGAGGCCACTCCAAGCCTTGTAGAGGGTCTTATCCTTGACAAATCTATGGGGAGATCTATTTTGGATTTAGGTTGCACAATTAAGTGCTTCAACCCATAATCTTTATGGAAGTGACTTTGCATGTAGCATGCAAGATGCCATCTCTTTCATAGATCTATTTTTCTGCTCAGCAACTCTGTTTTGCTACAGAGTATAAGGAACCATGTTTTTCAATTGAATCCCAGCCTCAAGACAAAGATTATGTATCTCATGGTTGAAATACACCCCCCCGTTATCTTTTTGGATGGCTTTGATATTCTTTCCTCGCTGTGTCTCAACAAGGACTTTGAAATATTTGAGGTGTTGAAATACCTCTGATTTTTTCCTGAGAAAGAAAATCCATGTGAAGCGTGAGAAATCATAAAAAAAAATGAGCATGTACCTTGCTTTATTGATTGATGGATGTGGAAAATGGCCCATTAGATCACTATGGATCAGATTTAAAGGAAAGAAGGCCTTTTGAGTCTTTCATTTTTCGAATTTCTCTTGAGGGTGTTTTCGAAGAACGCATCCCTCACAAATGCCTTTGGAGAAGTGGAAGTCAGGTAGACCATCAACCATTCCCTACTTGCTAATTTGTTGCATATATCTGAAATTTAAATTCCTAAACCTTTAGTGTCATATCCTATTGTTTTCATCAGCATGGGTAAGCAGTAATGCAGAATCCGGTTCAATAAATTCAGAAAATGTGTGGAGTTTGGATTGATGATTTACCTCACCGGTAACAACCTTGGAATTGGTTTGCATGTCATAGATATCCAATGTATCAGGTGTGAATATTACTCTCTTTCCAGTGCTAGATTTTTCCATATGATACATGGATAGAATATTGAAGGAGAGTTTGGGAACGTGTAGCACATTCTCGAAGCTCCCATTTGTGAGTTCAATTCTTCCTTTTCTGGTGACCTCGACCTGAGATTTGTCCCCCATCAGAATAGGAGGACGTTTCCATGCATCCAATGAAGAGTAGACTTATTTTGTGGAAGCCATGTGGTGTGTTGCACCTAAATCTACAATCCAAGCATTGGGAGAGGAGTTGATGGCAATCAAAGCATGGCTAGAATTGCCTTTCTTGGGATTTTGATCTTCTAGATTCTTCTTCTTCGCACCCTCGGGGATGCAATCTCCAAGATTGTTTTGTTGAAGCATTTGGGCCATTTTATCTATCTGTTTCTACATACATGCGGATTCTGGATGGAATACCTTATGGAAGTAAGTGAATTTATCCCCTTTTCTTCCTTTTCCACCTTTGGATCCGGAGGCATCATTGAATGGTTTTGAGTACCCTTCCTTCTTTGGATTTGCATGTGCCTTCCTTTTGTCTTTTTATTTATATTTCTGATTTGGATGATTGATACCATATTGTAAAGCAAGTTCGTGCACCTTTGGGCCTTTGATTTTTCCCATGTTGATGAGATTGACTGCAAATAGTTCCAAATGCTTCATCCATTCGATTAAAATACTTGGATTTTTCTATGGCTGATGTGGGTCTAGTCTCTATGTCAATGGTTAACCTATATAATCCTCTTCTTCAAAGATGCACTATCATATTCTCCTTCCATGCAAATAAATTGTATGGTGTAAGAATGAATTCTTTTGGAAATTCCATTGTTATGTTGTCTTCAATCTTCGGTACCTGCAAAAAGAATCTAGTGTGACTTTTTCCTAGCAATCCATCAGCTCTGATAACATGTAAATGTGGGTGAACCTACACAGATAATATCTAGCTAGCAAAAGTACATACACACTTTACAGAGAAATGAGAAAAGAGAGAAATAGGAGAGAAAGAATGGAAGAATTATATTAACCAAATGAATGAATGATAATTTACACATGAAATACTTTGTATAACTCAACTAATGTGTGTTGGGCACAGACCTATTCTGAGGAAATACATATTTTTGGACAATAAAACCCAGTTTTGAAGAAGAAAACTGGCAGGAAAAGTAGCACGTGCGAGGGAAAGTCGCATGCAAAGAAGGAAAGCTTGCAAGGCGCGGAGGTAGTAAGACCTAACCATGTTAGGGTTAGGGTTTTGGAATTTTACAACTAATAAGACTGTAAAATAGTATAAATAAGCACCTAGGAGGTCTAGGTCGGAGTTCAGAGGGTGGTTGTTTGTTAGTAGTAATTAAGGTTATGATCTATTGTAAGATAATTTTGTAAGATGTGTAATTGTAGAAGGGCCAAGTATGCCATATTTTGAGGGTTATATCATAGGCTGAGGAGCCTGTTGTGATATAATCTTCCTCATAAAGGTTGAGGAACCTTTTCTCATGATTGTATGATCATATTTGTAGTGTGTGCAGTGCCATTTATTGCAGAAAACATAATAAAGAGCCTAAGAATCCAGATTTTTGTGGACATAGCCCAGTAGGGGGTGAACCACGATAAAACTTGTGTCATGTGTGATGATGGAATATATGTTTACTTTTTGTTAATGGTTGATCATATTTAATGCATGTTAATGATTGGATTACACCTATGTGGTTAGCTAGAGCTATTTTTTTTCATGCAAGAGTCTAACAAATGAATGGATCATAATAATAATAAATTGAGTAATCAGTTTAAGGCTTGAGAAATATCAGTTACAATCCCAGATCCCCACTCTTTCCTAGACTGCAAGCACATGAGAATTGCAGTCACCCATAGAACTATATTGGGTGAGACTGCGTAGTACATTCGGTGTGTTGTGTTGCCTTCTGGGTTAACAGGAGGGTCGATAGTTGTAAAGGGTTTTTTTGGAAACATGTTCAGATTTGAACCTGGGTCAACCAAGAAGTAGATAGAAAGATTAAAAACCAACAAATGGTTCTGTTGTCGGCGGGAACTGCATGGGATTGAGTGAATGGGATCCGTAGAATAAGCATGTGGAGAATGAAGGTACAAAAAGGGAATGTTTAGACCATGGAATCCAACGAAGGCAGAGATCGAAAGATGGTGAAAACAAAGGAGCTTGATTTTGTGCAGAAAGATAATAGAAACCCTAACACCATACAAATATCTGGACAAGTATGTGGTTAGCTACTTGCATGAGGTATTTTTCTGTGATTTCTCACATGTGTTGCAAGAGTGGCTATTGAAGTTAAAATACAAAAACCCTACAAATCTAATTAGAAAACTCGAGTGGAATCCTACGAAGATCGTGCAGTTACAACAAGTTAACAACAAATTCATGCGCGTAGTATATTTTTGGTTAGACAATATTGTTGTATGGTTTATCATAGAATTTGCAGTAGATACCAAGAAGTCTTACAATGCAAAAGAGCAGGAGTTTCTAAAAGGACCTAGGGGTAGGTATATCAAATCGTTGTATAATTCAATCAATATTTTATTGTATAACAACGATGTAATGACTATGGAATCAGATAGCTAAACTTCCATGTGTGCATGGGGGAAGGGGGGAATCACTAACAAGAGGTGAAGAAATGGATAAGGAAAATAAGAAGGAAGCCATGGACCCAATCATGATGGAGGAAGATAAGATAAAGAGGATAATGGAAACAGCTCAAAAGACGCACAATGGAGTACCCTACCAATATAATATGAATAATAATAAGAGAGCCATAGTTGATAGAGAGGGCTTGGAAAGTGATGAGGAAGAGGTAGAGGATCTTTGTGTTGTGGAAAACATTGAGGAAAACTTGCATGCAACATATGAAAGGAAGACAAGAGGTCCAAGGGCAGGAACAGAAGGTAGAACTCCCATCCATATCAGTGTTAGTGTTGAACCCATAACCCCATGTGAGACTACTACACCAGAAAGAACACCACCATTAATACAACCAAAATTTACTAGAAGAAAGACAACAGGAAGTACATACAAACAAGGAGAAGCAACTGGAGGAGCCATTTCAAGAAGTAGCAGTCAAATATATACATCGTGCGGAGGTAGTAGTCCATCACAATTCAAGATGTCAGGACATGATCCCACTATTAGGTTACCATAGTTTCGGGGAGAGGCATCTAAGGACCTTGAAAAGCACTTGTTCATCTGTGAGAATATCTGGGAATCAAAGTAGATTACAGATGAGGATAAAAAAATTATGCAGTTATCCATCACGTTAAGAGATCGCGCACTGGATTGGTACATGATCCTAGCTATAAAAATTCCACTAGGAACAATAAGGACGATTGCAAATGTGAAGAAGCTACTGGTCAATGAATTTTAGAAGCCAAGCTCAGAATATCAGTACATGAATGAGATGATTGAAATCAGATAGAAACCAGGTGATTATGTTTGGGAGATTGATCAAAGGTTCAAACGGTTAAAGGGTAAGTTCAAGTATGTCATGAATGGCATGCATCATAGACATCTCTTTGTGAATTCATTGTTACCACATTTGAAATACCCATTGAGACAGCAGAAGTTTCAAACTCAAAAAGAGGCCTTGCAAATAACCTTATAGCTAGAAGAAAACCAATATCAGAAGACAGATCCAACAATAGAGGAGTTGAAGGAGGATTTGAAGAACCTCACATTTCAACTGAACCAGAATAGGGGCAAAGAGAAAAGATAAGTTGTTTGGTGTACCACAGGTAGGACATAAGGACACCACAAGAATGAATGCCCAACTTTCACACAGTACATGGAAATAGGAGTACCAAACCATTTTCCAACAGGAGAACCATGGTGAGAGATCCGTAATACACATGGGCATGATCCATATCATTGTCCAATGATGCAGAAGTACCAGACAGTACCCAAGAACTCATACTGCATTTTTTTTAAATCAGTGGTTCATGGTGATAAAGGTTGTAGGACAATGGACTTGATGAGGGAAATAACTTCATACACCTATAGGGTGCAGGAAGAAATGATGACAGGGCAAGTTGCACATCAATTTAACTAGGTACCACCTCCATACAATATTGTGCAACAAAAGTATAACACTGTGCATCTGCAATATAATAACGCACAACCATAGTATAACCCCCCACGGTATAATCAGGTGCCTCAGTACAACACACTACGAGGATATTGAACTGGATACAAAGGTGGAGAATGAGGTAGAGGAGGATTTGGATCAAGAGGAAGAGGTCCAGTAGTGTGCCACAACTTCCAATAGCCGGGACATTATGCAATGGAATGTCCACTTCCACCAACGACATGTATGTAATGTTGTGCAGTAGACCATGATACAGAGGAATGCCCAACACTTTTGGGAAAAATTCAAGAAAAGAGAAACCAAAATAATCAGAATGTAAAGTGGATCTCTGTAGAAGCTAGGGAGGATGGAAGAAATATCAACATAGTCACAAGAGGAGGTGCTAAGACAGGAACTGATGTAGTGAGACAGGATCCAGCACAACACCAATGGGTGAAGAAAAATACTGAAACACAGAAGCAGTTTGATGCGTGGAACAAAAATGAGACATTCAAAGAGGCCACACAAGATTTCCTCAAACAAGATGTTGTTTCTACATCAACTACACATCATACTCAGAATGTACCAATGTATGAAATGCCTTCATCAATGGACCACATCAATGAAGCACAATCGTCAGGGTAAGTAAGTACCATAAAGAATTTTTTGCAATCATGTGTTAAGCTATTGAATGATCCATCATATGTTCAAAGTTTGCAAAATATGTTGGGAAGAAGTAACACAGAGGTAGAGGTGAATTTAGAGCAGAAAAAAAGCAATCACCTCCATACAAGAAGGAGGACAAGCAGGGAATTTAGACTGAATGCTAACATTGGAGATTTCAATATGGGGGATATTATATTAGACTTAGGCTCCGAAGTAAATGTGTTAACTGTCCAGTTGAATTTAGAAAACCAACACAGAGTTCTACCAATTGGAATACTTAAGGGTGTGAAAGTAGATTTGGATGGAGTGTGCACTAAGGCAGACTTTGAAGTGATAGAAATAGTAGGTGGCACAACACCATATCCAACATTACT
Source organism: Picea engelmannii (assembly GCA_009831015.1). Taxonomy (NCBI): domain Eukaryota; kingdom Viridiplantae; phylum Streptophyta; class Pinopsida; order Pinales; family Pinaceae; genus Picea; species Picea engelmannii. The sequence continues at coordinate 305,749 of ML788483.1, forward strand.
TGGATTGGATTGGGAATTTGATAACCAGACCATAATTAATTTGATTATAATGAAGATGATATTTGAATCTAGAGAATATATATTCATTGTACCACTAGATCCGTCAGAGGGGGAAAGGTTTGTAGGACCCACCTTTCTAGATCTAGAGGAAATTAACAAGTTGTATAGAACCATCGCGCAAGAAGAAGACTATGTTAACCCAACTGCAGATGAGGTGCTCAATTGGAGGAGCATCACATCATGTGATTCTAACTCAGATATAGGTTTGGAGAATTGGCATCAGAGATTACCTGAAGTCTCCACAAGAAGGTGCGCAAGAATAGACCGCGTAGTAAGATGGGTTGGCACAGATATAAGAGAACCTCCCAGTTTTCATGGGGAGAATGATTTAGAAGATTTTTTTACCAAATATGAAAAGGGAGTATTAGAGAACTAGAGGTTCTTAGCCCTGGACATTGCACTCAAGGCTACACCTGCAAGATGGTGGGGTGCGCATAAAGAAACAATTCAAGACCGGTACCAATGTAAGAGGTTATTTCGCATTAGATTCACTGCAGAACAGGGAAACAATAAAATGCAGAGGTATGATGGACATGGGACACCAGAAAAACATTTGGAGAAGTGAAAGACACAATGGAGGATGACACCACTAGAGGAATGGCCTCATCACTTCATCCACACATTGGAAGGAATTCCCAAAAACTGGTATATAGACCAGGAAATGTGCAGAGGCACTGCAGAATGGACAAAATTACAACAAAATTTTATAGTAACCTTCTCATTTGAACATGAGAAACCCAACATTGTGTAATATACCAGATATAAAATGTATGCAGAACAGAAATAAAATGCTAGTAATGGCAGAATAACAGCAATATAACCAGAACATTCACCACAATAACATTGAAATGATATAAGAATAACAACAGAAATAGCACTTTGAATCTGAAAGCAATGTTCACAGGCCTCTTCGAGGGGGAAACCTCCAGTTGAGCAGAGCTCTATTACAATAATATCCAAGCTAGGGTTCTCATACCCTCGACTCTTATTTATACTAAAAAGAAGCATCTAGAGGAAGATCCTTCTAGAAGCACAAGCTTCTATTAGGTCTTCTTACATCCGCCTTATTCTATTTTATTGAAAGGCCTTATTAATATTGACCTTTATTACATCCGAATATATTGTTCTACCTATGTGCGAGTTAGAACCCTAACACATTGACTCAACACTAAATCAAATAAAAGGGATCATATTTATTGACAAACAAGAGGTTTAAATCATGACAGAATACCAACAACAGAACAAGAAAACAGTCAAAGAACTACTATCATGCTATCATGTGGAAAAAGAAGCACCAGGTGAAGATGACCCATGCAATATTCATATTACAAAAATTGAAGGAGAAAGAGAGGTGGAAGGTCCATCTTTGGAATCAAAAGTATTTGTTGCACCTATCAAAGTGAATAAAGTCAACATTGGGACCAATGATAACCCTAAAATGGAAAGTATTGGAGACTATTGGGATGAACAGACAATAGAAAGAATAACAGAGTTACTGCATGAATACGGTGACCTATTCCCAAAAACATTTACAGAGATGAAAGGCATAGCAGGAGAGTTAGGAGCGATGAAAATAACTCTCAAACCTGAGGCAAGACCTGCCAGACAGAGACTTTACAGACTTAATCCAGTATACAAGTAGAAAGTGAAGGCTGAAATTAACAGAATGTTAGAAGCTGGTATCATAGAACTAGTAGAGGAGTCTGAATGGATAAGTCATATGGTAGTGCAAGAAAAGAAACAAGGGGGGATAAGGATATGTGTAGATTTGAGAAAATTGAATGATGCTTTCTTACATGACCCTTTTCCCACTCCTTTCACAAATGAGGTATTAAAGAAAGTGGGAGGCCATGAAGCATACTCATTTACATATGGATTCTCAAGTTACCATCAGATCAAGATAGCTCCAAAAGATGCGCATAAAACTACTTTTGCTACGGAATGGGGATCCTACTAGTACACAATCATGCCTTTTGGGCTGAAGAATGCACCAGCAATATTTTCAAGAGTAGTCATAGCTGCTTTTAAGGAATTCATACATTCATTTTTAGAAGTCTATACGAATGAATGGACTGTATATAGTATGTTAAAGGACCATGTAGAATTATTAAGGATAATGTTGGAAAGATGTAGGCAGTGTCAAATATCATTGAATATAAAGAAATGCATCTTTTGGACACCTTTTGGAATACCGTTGGGACATATATTCTATAAATAAGGCTTGCTAGTAGATCCTGCTAAGATTGTAGTCATTGTCAACTTACCATTGCCAAAATCAGTGTGTCAGTTTAGAGAAACATTGGGACATACAGGCTATTACAGGAAATTCATAAAGGGTTATGCACAGATTACTTCGCCAATGGAAAAATTGTTGAAGAAGGATACCAGATTTAAGTGGAATGAAGACTGTCAATAAGGGTTGGACACCTTAAAATAAAAGATGGTCGCATCACCTATCCTAGTATTCCCAGACTCAGAAAAGACATTTCATGTGCATGTAGATGCATCATCCATAACACTTGGAGCAATTATGGTGCAACCAGGAGCAGGGTATTTATACCATCCTATAGCCTTTGCAAGCAGAAAATTGTTAGAATCAAAGAAAAATTACAACACCACAGAAAGAGAAGGCCTAGCCATGGTATATGCACTTCATCAGTTCAGGCACTGTTTGTTGGGAAAACACTTTAAGATGTTCATAGATCATCATGCCTTAAAATATTTAGTTAACAAGCCAGTGTTGGGGGAGAGGATCTGTAGATGGCTATTGTTATTTCATGAATTTTATTTTGAAGTGATATTCAAACCAAGGAAGCAAAATGTAGGACTAGATCACCTATCAACGGTCACTAATGGAGAGAAACCTACCAACTTGGAAGACAACTTCCCTGATGCGTAGTTTTTTTTTCAGTACAAATAGATGGTGAATATTTTGTTGATATTATTGAATATTAAGTACATGGATTGTGCCACAAGAATTTATCACTGCACAAAAGAAAAATATGGTAGTCAGAGCTACAAACTATCAACTGATTGCAGGACGCTTATATAAAATGGGCGCAGACAACATTTTGAGAAGGTGTGTACTAGGACATGAAAGACCTAGAATTTTGGCAGAATCTCATGAGGGAATAGTTGGAGGAAATTATGCAGGAAAAGATATCGCATAGAATGTATTGCACGCAGGACTGTGGTAGCCAACAATTCATAGAGATGATAAGGAATATTTCCAGAAATGGGATGAGATGCCCCTGAGACCACAAGTAACTTTGCAGGTATTTTATAAATGGGCAATAGACTTTATTGGACCAATCCATCCACCAGCAAAGAGTTCAAGAGAAAGATACATCATTAGTGTGACAAAATACTTAACAAGATGGGCAGAAGAAACACCAGTCAAAGACTGTAGTGGAGAGACAACAACACACTTCTTGTTTGAGCAAGTGATCACTAAGTTTGGTTTCCCAAGAATTTTGATGAGTGATCAAGGCACTCACTTTATCAACAGTGCTAACAGGGCGATGAATTAGGAGTTTGAATTTTATCACCAAAAGAGTACACCATACCATCCTCAGGAAAATGGAACAGTAGAAGCCTTCAATAAGATCTTGGAGAATGCTCTGAAAAAGATCTGCAATGTCAACAAGGATGATTGGGATTTGAAAATACCAACAATACTATGGGCATACATGACTACATCCAATATGTTTAAAGGGAAGACACCATTCAGGTTGATGTATGGGCAGGAAGTAGTAGTACCATTAGAATTTATGGTACCCAGTCTGGGCATAGCAGCAATCACCAACATGACATAAATAGGAGCAATGAAGGAGAGGTTGAACCAACTAATGGAAATGGAAGAGGATAGGATTCTGGCAGGATTTCACCAAGAAGTACAGAAAGCCAGAGACAAAGCCTGGCATGATATACATATCAAGAGCAAGAGTTTCAAGGAAGGAGACCTAGTATTTCTCTATGACAGTAAAATTTTCCAACATCTTGGTGAGTTTATAATGCATTGGCTAGGGCCCTATGAAGTAAATACTATCACAGATGGGGGAATCTATTCAGCTAAAGGATCTAGCAGAAGCATAACTGAAAGGAATGATCAACGGGAGTTGACTGAAACTGTACATGGACAGTCAACCTCCTAACATTTAAAAGTTATGGTGCAGTAAGAATGACATGTACATAATGTAATATAGTAGAAGCTAGGATAGAAAAATGAAAAAAAGAAATAAAAAGGAGAAAAAGAAGGAAAAAGAAATACAAAAATAGAAAAGAAAGAAAATACAAAAATTACTGGGAAATATTGTGCGCGGAAAAAGTGGACTCGGCACGACAAACAGAAAAATGTTTGCACGTAGCAGATGGGTAAAAGAAAGAAAAATACTGCGCACTAACAAAAAATCACAGCAAAAATGCACGACGCACTTAAAAAGTTAAGTGCACCGACAAAAAGGACCAACGATCAAAAAAGCAAAAAATGGCGGTTATGGAAAAAAGGCGCCAACTGGTAGCATTTATGAAATTAAATGGAATGTACTCATAAAGCATCATTTCATTAATCGCATCCACGGAAGATTCTCCGAGAATTTTCATGCCATTGATGACACCTTCTATATAAAGTGGAAACGCAGGTAACATAAGAATTATTGTGAAATTACAAACTTGCAGTGATAGAGAACACACAGAGAAGAAGCGAATAGATGAGTGCATAGTGTGAACTAGTCGAAGCCTATTCAGAAAAAAACAATCAATACCCATGACGGCACCACCAAATATTGGTGCACCGAGCCAAACTGCGAGGAAAACCTATAGCAATGTTAGGGAACCAAATCAAAATGTTGAGGCTGAGCAATAAATAGCTCACAGATAGGGAGTCATTAATGTGGACACAATTCCCTCCACGTGAGTTGAACCAGTTAACCCCACACTAGTCGTCGAAGAATCCCAAGCTCCAGCAATGACCGCCATGGAAATTAATAGTGTGCAGGGCCACCAAACAAATGACGCAAGCAACCTACAACAACTTTCATGGGCTGAAGAAGCCCAAATAACAAATGGCAAAGCCAGCGGACACATAGAGGCTACAGCGCCAAGACCACAACCTGAAGCAGGTTCTGTGTACCAATAGGAAGTTCTAGTTGAAGACCTAACTGGGTAGCTAGACTCGGGCAGAGAGCACAGGCAAGTGGATGTTAGGACCTCTAGTGCGTTGGTTAGAAGAAAGGGTAAACAACCCATGGTGTGGTCCCCACATAAGCAGCCCGATGCATCCATCGTACTACAACGCATTCCATAGGGAGTGCAGACCACGCCAACACTTTTGGGTTGCATGGAAAAGTTGAAGTATTCGGACCACAATGTGGTCAACGCTGGAAAATTCCCAGAATTTGCACAGCAAGTATACATGGATAGCGTAGGCACATGGCCCTTCGACAACCAAAACGATGGGCAACCGGCTTGGCCAACACAGGTATCCTCAACTTTTTGGAAAATACCCATTTTGGTAGGGGGGATGAGGTAAACAATTGCATCAAGTAGTTAATGGCGGTCCTCCATGGAGTCTTCTTATGGTTGGAGGAACCCGTCTCAATCGACATTGATTTGATTTCCTTCATCACAGGTCTATCATCCATGGGAGAGAGTCTCGTGCAATATCTGGATGACAAAACAAAGGAGAAATATCTTGTTGAGGAGATGAAGAAAACCTACGGCATAGAGAGGGGATCACGTGGTATAATCATAAAACGAATCAGTGATGCAACCATGATAATGGCCACAAATCTTATGGCCTACAATATGTTAATAAAGTGTCGTAAGGAGGAAGTCTCAGCAAGGATTTTCGCAACTGTGCACAGTCCACCAATGGTACCATGCTAAGTTGGGCCCCTTATCTATTAAATTTGTTCCTCGACGACTGCAAATACGTGCAGGATTTGGGGATTTACTTTCATTATTCTTGGTTGTTGATCTTGATAGTATTAGTCAGGTGGAGGGAGCCACCATATTCTTATTTTTGCGGCAAGATGGGTCGTTGTCGCATAGCGCAGTATACCTCAATGGGGAGCACTTTAGACCCCAAGAGAAGAAGTGGTAACATAAGTACCTTTGCATGGTACTTCAACAAAATCTAGGAAAGCATAGCAAACATATGGAGGATCACTCCATAGGTTGTTGCACAATACCAAGGTATTGAAAATTTCAGAGCCATGCGCCACACCATGTGGATACAATCACGCAGGGATCTAGATAAGGAATGGCTTAAACTCCAATAATGCATCAGTGGAGAAGATGTAGAAATGGTGATGCACGATTGGAAAGATGACTGGAAGATCCCAATCATTTCTCAGGAAGTTCCCACAAGAAAGGAGGTAGAAGCAGGGGGATCTAAGACACCTATAGGAGACAGTGTTGTACCTAAAAAGTTGAGGCCAAGTCCGAAGTTGGCGCAGCAGAATAAGTGGAGTGTGCCAAAGAAAGATGCACAGGCAGGAAAAAAGGATACTACCCCAGCACAAGGATAACAAGGAATGGGGGATACAACTACACAAGAAACCCCCTCGATAGCTACCCCACAGGAAACAGAGCCACCCAAGAAGCCAATCATACACACAAGAGGGTTGCACAAGAAGGCCAAGGCGCACAAGCAATTGCCAAAGTACATGATTAGTGAGGATGATGCCGACCTCGAGGTAGAAAAAACAAAGGAATGCAGAGTTGAGGAGTTCGAATATGCCCAACATTAAAAAGGTTGAGTTCAAGATGAGTTGGAAAACATAAGGAAAGTCCTAGAGTAGAAGAGAGCAACGCATAGGCCTGAAAGGGGAACATAGCCCTTCCCCATAGCAACAGAAGCAGAGGCAAGGACTGCGTCGAGCGAGAAAGATACCATCCAATCCATAGCGCAGGCGAGCCCAAACTTCCAAGTCACATCCAACATGTTGCAGATGGATGAGACCATAGCCGAAACACCACTGAAGGATCTACCATAGGTAGAGTTGGTAATGGAAAGGATACCAACCAAGGAACTGTATTGGCTTCAATTCAGTGTTGTGTAGGAAGTGCAGTCGCATGCAAGGACCGATGCGGCATAACTACAACACACAAAGAATGGAAAGGAATCCTTAGAACTGGTAGTCGAGAAGGTCAAGATCGAAACCAAGGAGGAAAAATAATGTGCAAATATAATAGAATAGGGCCTGGCAGCGGTATATAATCACATCCTTGACAATGCACAAAAAAAAGAAAGAAGTGCATAGGATAATATCAACCTCATCGTACAGACAATCAATTTCTACATGTAGGAGATCGAGGAATTAAAAGAGCAACTCAACCCCGCGTCTCCTTCTGAGGTGAAGGAGCAAAGGAAATAGGAAGTTGTGGGTCAAATGGATGAGATGGAGAAACAAGTCAGCGTAGCAGTAGGATTGTTTGATAGAGAAGCACATCTTTGGACAACGTTGGAGGAAGATGAACAAGTCCAACAGTGGGACCAAGACGAAGATAGGGTAGGCACAACTATCCAAGACCTCAAGAAAAGTCATAAGACAATGAGTATCACAGAGCATCTGAAAGGAACACAAGATATGAAGAAGTTGCAGGAAGAGTTAAAACCAGCGCAAACGCAGAAGCAGGAAATATAGGCACAAATGGAACCCCTTCAAGACAAAGTAGCACAGAGGATCGCATAATTGGAGGAGGAGGAGAGGAACATGGCACAAGCATGAACAGAGTGCGCAACAATGATCTAGGAGGAGATCACAACATAACCATTAGAATTTCTCGCAGAAAAGGTCGCACAGGTCCAAGAAAGAGGAAGGGAACTTACAGACAAGTTCAACATCCTAGTAGAGGTTGTTCAGAGAGCGTGCACTTCCTAGGTGGCTCGGGATGAGCCACAGGTCTCCTTTGGGGGCATATTGGGTGCAGGCCTATTTTGAGGCAATACCTATTTTTGGAGAATAAAACCCAATTTTGGAGAAGAACATTTGACAAGTGTCATCTCAAGGGCAGACCCAGGGTTCAACTCTAACAACGCACCAACAAACCCTAAATATTGTCCATTTCGGCAGCACCTGCAAAGCATATGAAGTCTCACCCGAAGTAGCAATAGGGGGGTTGCAAGACACATTTGTCTACAACCAAAAAAAGTGCAAGATGATTCCAAAGTCACATGAAAGATAATATAGAGATTCTTTAACAGTCTTATACTTTTCTTCGGTAAGTTAGTTTATGTCTCTAATCCACAGTAGGGAAACAACAATGCAATCACAGTATAAAAGATAGCAAATAACACAGCATAAAGCACATAGAACAACAATATTTTACATGGTTCACCCTCTCCCTAGGGATACGTCGACAGAACTATGTTTATTGATAAGGTAGATGAAAATACACAGCCTTATTTGTGCACTCAGTTGTAGATCCTTCCCTCTCTCTCCCTTTAATCTCCCAACCCTGTGCATTGAGCTACAGAGTCGATCTTCACACCCAGCTGAAGATCCATAATACAAGAATGCTCTTAGACACAATACTTTTACATCTCATTCTCTCTATGTCAACAACAACCTTCCCCACTCCTCTAAGACTTCTATTGATCCTTCTATGACTCTTAGAAACCCTAGACTGAAGTCTAGGTGCAAAAACCCTAGGTTATAAAATCCGCCTTTTAAGGACTTCACCAACATGTCCTTCCTTCTTATCCGTGAGGTGCTCCAAAGAACCTATTATTTTCTTCTTCTGCTTGTTGACCTATCTCCAATTCATATTCCTTGATGCTTTGTCTTCCTTGATCTTCTCCTTTAATGACTTGCTTTTCCTTTACCTTGCTCCTTTTTTTTTGCTTCTTTAACTACTTTGACCCCTCCTCGGTTTGTGTGCCTTCTGTGCTCTTCATATTTTGTCTTTCTTCTTCTTTAATATTTTCTTTCTTCTTTAGTACATGACCAAGGGCCAACAGGCCCCCAACACTCACATGTGACTCGTCCCGAGTCACTATAGGGTTGAACCTTCTTTATTACTTTGACTGCAGACTGCACAGAGCAACCTATGCTTTATGCTTTGTCTCTTCCTATCATGTGCAGGCTATCTTTTATGTGTCTAGTACCCAATTTCAACTGCACCTGGTACCTAGACCCTTCCTTCTTTTCTTTTACTGAGAATTGCAGAGCAACTGGTTGTCATAATACAACTTCAACTGGCTCCCATTTACTAAACCATCCTTCCTTTCTCCATTAAGGGTATTCAACTGCACAACTCCTCCTTTTGTAACATAGGCGACCTCGAATGGTCCGAGCCAATGTGTCTTGAACTTCCCTGGATGCTTCATGAACTTTTTGTCGTATAAGAGTACCAAATCTCCTTGTTTAAATGCTTTCTTCTTGATATGTCAATCATGGTAAGACTTTTCTCATTCTTTTTGTACTTGCTGATGAAATCCTGCAATGAACCTATCTTCCTCTAGTTCCATCAACTATGTGAGCCTGTCTTGAACAGCGTCGATGTCATCCATACTTGTAAGTGTTGCAATTCTTAAACTGGGAACCAAATATTCCATAGGTACCACTGCTTCCAGACCATAAACTAACTTGAAGGGAGTCTGTGTTGTTATCTTTTTGCAAGTAGTTCGATAAGCCCATAACACTGCTGGAATTCTCAAATCCCAATCATCTCTATTAACACTGAAAATCTTAGTCAGCGTTGTCTCCAAGATCTTATTGAAATCTTCGACTATACCATTCGTCTTTGGGTGGTATGGTGTGCTCTTCTGATGGTGAACTTCGAACTCCTGGTTCAGGGCTTCAATAGTTTTTTTATGAAGTGTGTGCCTTGATCACTCATAAGGATCTTCGGGAATCCAAATCTGGTTAAGATATCCTCAAAGATGAACCACACAATTGTAGCTACACTATAGTCCTTAATTGCTCTCGCTTATACCCATCTAGTCAAATATTATGTAGCAGTGATAATGTACCGAGCTCATGTGCGCTTTCCTGGTGGGTTAATAGGTCCCACAAAGTCAATAGCCCATTTCTCAAATGCTTGTAAATTTAACTGAGGTGCTAAAGGCATCTCATCCCTTCTAGACGACTTCCCTATTCTTTGACATACATCACAGGCTCTGTAGTATTCCTTAGAATCCTTTTGTAAAGTGGGCCACCAAAAGCTAGCTTTGAGAACCTTCTACGATGTTTCTTTCCATGCATAGTGTCCTCCTGAGATTCCTTCATGTTCTTCTGTAAGGATCAATGGTATTTTAGACTCCATAACACATATTCTTAAGATCTCATACAGTCCCATCTTATATAACTATCCAGCTATAAGTTGAAATTTTGCATCGTGGACTACCAATTTTTTCTTTTGAATAACTGTATACCTGCGAGGTGTCATTCCTATGGACAGGAATTGGACTATCTCGGTGAAGTAATCATCGAATTTTTTTATGCCCAACAACTGTGCATTTGGTAGTGTATCATCCAAGCTGGTAGGTTCCTCACCATGTTCTAACCTGGATAAGTGATCAGGTCCTTTATTCATCCTTCTTGGCTTGACCACAATCTCAAAGTCATACTCCTGGAATAATAATATCCATCTACATATTCTTCCCCCCAACACTGGCTTGTTGACTATATACTTCAATGCAGAATGATCAGTAAACATCTTAAAATATTTTCCCAACAAGTAGTGTCTAAACTTTTGCAGCGCATATACCATAGCTAAGCCTTCTCTTTCAGTGGTAGTATAATTCGTTTTAGATGTAGATAGCTTCCTTCTAGCAAAGGCTATAGGGTGGTCAATATCTCATGCTCCTTGTTGTGCTAAGACTACTCCTAGTGCAATGGATGAAGCATCGACATGAACATTGAACTCCTTACTCCAATCTCAAAAAACCAAGATAGGTGCAGTGACCATTTTCTGCTTTAGTGTATCGAAGCTATGTTGGCATTATTCTTTCCATTGAAACTTATTATCCTTCTTTAATAGCTTCTCCATGGGTATTTTTATCTGTTCATAACCCTTAATAAACTTTCTATAATATCCAGTGTGTCCTATCACAGTGCACAACTGTCTAACCGAAGTAGGAGAAGGTAGATCAACAATGATAACAATCTTGGAAGGATCTACCAACAACCCCATGCTTACACACAATGTGTCCTAACAACACCCCAAAAGGTGAAAAGAAAATACACTTCTTCAAGTTCAGGGCAATCTGACATTGCCTACACTTATCTAACATTAATCTCAAACATTCAATATGGTCTTTTAGTAGGCTAAAAACGGTCCATCATCAAAGTATGCCTCCAAAAACTTATGTAAAAATTATTTAAATGATTCGACCACCACCTTGGAAAATATGGTTAGTACATTCTTCAGACCAAAAGGCATCACAATGTATTGAAAAGAACCCCATTTTGTTGCAAATGTAGTCTTATGTCTGTCCTCCTTAGCAATTATGATCTAGTGATAGCCTGAAAATCCATCTATGAATGAATAAACTTCATGTCCTCCTACATTGTTTAGAACTTCATCAGTAAAAGGTGTAGGAAATGGGTCATGTAAGCATGCATCATTTAGTTTCCTTAGATATACACAGATTCTGATTTCTCATGACTTCTTATCCTGGAGCACCATAGGGTTGATCCATTCAGATTCTTCATCTGGTTCTATGATTCCTACTTCCAACATTCTATCTAATTCAATCTTAACTTTATGCATGTACTTTGGATTTAGTCTGTAAGGACTCTACTTGATAGGCCTTGCATATGCTTTCAAAGAAATATTCATTTCTCCCATGGGCCCTTTTATTCCCTTCATGTCTATGAACTTTATTGGAAACAAGTCCTGATACTCATGCAATAGTTTTGTAATCTTATTAATAGTAGCATCATCCCAATAGTCTCCAATGTTAGCCAACTTAGGTTCTTGTTCTGTTCCAATACTAACTTTCTTAATTTTAATAGGTTTCCCAACAACGGGTAATTCAATCCCTGACCCTTCTATATCTCGTTTTCCTTCAGATTCTGAGATGTTCACATTCCTAGGATCATCATCTTCATTAGCATTAATATTATAACAACCCTGTAACCTCTGAAAAGGCGCAGTCCATTCTTCTTCTTCTTGTTCAAAAGGGGGGTTAGGTGCCTGCTCAAAGACCTTTTGTCTTACAATTTGTAAAGCCTGATCTATTGTGGGGTACTGACTTTCAAATAAGAACGTAGCTATAAAGTTTTGGGTCATACCATTCCAATCTGTAGTGGCTAAGTGCAATTCTTCTTGAAGATACCAGTTGATAGGCGTAGTATCTAAGGTGTTAATGAACGTATGTACCCACTGTTCTTTAGGAATGCTTCTCTAGGCTTCCTCACAACTTCACATATGGTCCTTAGGGAAACTCTGACCTATGTATCGAACTTCGCAGCCTTCATCTAGGTCTAAAAAATGCATTGTCAACAAGGTGCGACATTGAACCCACTCTGCGATGTTCTTCTTGTGAGCTTCCCACCATCCGCCTGGAATTGCTTTCAAGGCTTCATCTAGTGCCAAAAACCTCTGTTGTATTGGTACAATTCCTTCAAATTAAAGTAGAAATGTCTCTAAATTATTAGAGCCGTCAAATGTACGAAGATTACTTACTTTTGTGTCAATCCAACGAACTACTTTAGTCAATATGGAACACCTCCACGTAGAGACTTCATACATTATGTTCTGCCAATTCTCCAATGCTTCTTCTGAATATGACGAGCATGCACTCTCACTTCACCAACTTAGGTTTTCATCTTCTATAGGATTAATATAATCATGTTTTCATGATGTCGGTTTGTAGATGTTTTTTAGCTCATATGCAAGGTCTTCTTCTCTTATAGGTTATGTGTATCTGTGACCTTTATCAGAGTCAAGAGGTGCAATGACCCTAAGTCCATCACCTTCAAATGTCATTCTTCTCTTCTTTAGGTCAACAACAATCAAGTTGTTGAAATCCCAATCAATACCCAACAACGCGGGCTAAGGACAGTTATCATCAACAATCTCAATCACTTCGAAGTCTGCAAATGTCCTTACCCCGTCGATGTCCACAGGGACATGCTCTAGTATTGCAAAGTGGCTCATTGCCTGCTGATTAGCCATCTTGAGCCTAATAGGAGAGTTAATCAATTTAGTTTTTCCCATCAGTGCCCAAGTCCTCTTTGTCATAAAGTTTACTTCCAATCCCGCGTCAAGGACCACATAGTCTATGTCGTAGTCTCCAATCTGAGCACTAAGGTGCAGTTCCTTGCTTGTCCTCCTTTTTCTAGATACTTGATTCATAGCTCTACTCAGTAGAGGATATACTCTTCCAATTCATATTTTCTTATCAGGTGTTGTAGTTCCTGCACAACTCTTTCATCTTTAATCAAGTTGATGCAAGTATACAAGAATTCCATAAGCTTGCTTACCTCTTTTCCTTGCCTGAGTGGGACAAACTGCTCAAATTCTAGAGGAATTTCACATTCCTTTACTTATGGTTGTGCCCTAGATGAAGAAGCTTGTTCTGCTACAAATTCTCTCCTTGCTTCTATGAAAGTATGCTTTTCTTTCCTTGGATCAAACAATGGTGCCTTGTATGAATCTCTTTTGATCCCTGATTCATCTGTAGTCTTTCCTAGAGTCACCATGTATTCTCTTATGACAGCGCCTCCTCTAGTAATAACAATGATTTTGGGTTCCTCACTACGAGGTTCAATTGATATTAGTTGGACTTTCTGGTTTCCACCTCGTCTTTCCTGAAGTTTAGCTAACAAAATTGGACAGTCTTCGATGACATGATCAAACAAATTACAATAGCTGCAAGTAGTACAAGGGTTCTGACAATCCCTTGCCAAATGACCTGGTTGGGCACAATTATAGCAAATAATCTTACTTCTACCTCGACCCATGCCTCCTCGTCATCCTCTTCCTTTGAACCCACCACAAGGGTTGAAGTTTCCTCTTCCTGGGGAATTGAACTGTGCAACATTTCCTTCTTGTTGTAATTCTCCTTGAATTATGTATGCATCCTTTGATCTTTCATGCATGAGGTCGTAAGCCCTACAATCCTTCTCATCATGCCCCACATATTTTCAAAATGTACAATAAATATTGGTGGGTGTCTGGACAAATTTCTGCATATAATAACATTCATCAGGACGATGTTGAGTTCTACACACCTCGCACCAGGGTACAATAGCCTGCTTCAAAGGGTTAGGGGCTCCAGAGGCCAAGTATTCATTAAATAAGGGACAGTGCTCTTTGTCATGGCCCTCTGATTTACATTTGATACACCAGATGTCTTCTCTTTTCTCCTTTCCTTTATATTTATTCATGTCTTCAATCTGTAAAGATAAACTAGTTAATTGATTCAAAATCTGACTCATACATGGGTTGGATTCTCCTACGGGAGTTGTTTCTAGTTTCATGGAAATATCTAATTCTTCAGCCTGCGAAGCGACCTTCTGTTGCATCAAAGGAACTCTAATGTGTGGCAGGAGGGCGGCGATGAACCATTCCTTATGTTGTTCGTCGAGGATTTGAAAACTTAAATGACCTGTCAGGGTCTTAAACCTATGATAAAATTCCCAAACAGGTTTAGTCACCTTATGTTGGATTTCCTTCAACTCTGTAATGCACTGTGACTCTGACTTAGGCTTATTGAACTCTGCACTCAACATGGTCTTAATGTCATTCCACGGTTTAGGTTGTACAAATCTTGTAACAAATTTCATATACCAGCTCAGTGCACGATCCTTCACAGTAGTACTAAACTGAGCTCTCTTAACAACTTCTTTGGTGACTTTCTTAATGCTCCATACAACTTCGCATAAAAACCAGTGCTGGTTAGGATCCTCAGATCCATCTCCTCTCAAAATGGGTAACCTCATTTTGTCTGCCATGGATCTTCCTTGTTTTCTCAACTGAGTATGTACTAAACTACTTGTAACAGTGATCTAAGTGCTATGATTACTCTGGTTACTTAATGTTGATAAGACAACAGGGGGGGTAATACTTACTTCGATAGTAGGTGCAGTCCCTGAAGTTTGTGGTTCTTCTCAGCATAGTTCCTCAACCTTTTCTTCCTCTTCCCTTGTGAACTTTGAATACTCTTTGTCTAATCTCCCCACTTCTTCTCCACTGTAGAAATATTTGTCTTGTGCCAATGGCCCGTAACTCTGCTTAAATAGGTTCACAAGAGGAACCTTTCTGAATGATCTCCCACTGCGCATATGTCCAGCCTCTTCATCACTATAGTTGTTTGAATTCCTGAACATTAGCTTTAAAATCCAATTGATCACTGTATCTTCAAGATATTCTTCTCATGCAATAGCATCTTAATCTTCAGCTTTAAAAAGTGTAGAAACTTTCCTCTAGGTCCCTTGAAGAAATATCTCTTTGCTTGGCTATATGATTCCACTCTATCAATAGGAAATTCAGTAATGTATCCTCCAATAATGCTATCAAACCAGAAATCCACCACTCGAGACACAACGTTATCAATTCTCTTGACTTTCTTAATCTGTGTTGACGTCCAAACCATAGATGGTCTAGATCTGGTCTCGGCAAAGTTCCTCAGCCTTTGCTTCCTCTTCCCTTGTGAAATCTGAATACTCTTTGTCTAATCTCCCCGCTTCTCCTCCACTGTAGAAATCTTCGTCTTGTGCCAATGGCCTGTAACTCTGCTTAAATAGGTTCACAAGAGGAACCTTTCTTAATGATCTCCCACTACACATATGTCCAGCCTCTGCATCATTGTCACTGTCTGAATTCCTGAACATTAGCTTTAAAATCCAACTAATCATGGTATCTTCAAGATATTCTTCTCATGCAATAGCATATTAATATTCAGCTTTAAAAAGTGTAGAAATTTTCCTCTAGGTCCCTTGAAGAAATATCTCTCTGCTTGGCTATATGATTCCACTCTGTCAATAGGAAATTCAGTAATGTATCCTCCAATAATGCTATCAAACCAGAGATCCACCACTCTAGACACAACATTATCGATTCTCTTGATTTTCTTAATCTGTGTTGACGTCCAAACCACAGGTGGTCTAGATCTGGTCTCAATGAATTTCCTCGGCCTTTGCTTCCTCTTCCCTTGTGAACTCTGAAGACTCTTTTTCTAATCTCCCCGCTTCTTCTCCACTATATAAATCTTCGTTTTGTGCCAATGGCCTATAAATCTGCTTAAATAGGTTCACAAGAGGAACCCTTATGAATGATCTCCAACTACACATATGTCCAACCTCTGCGTCATTGTCGTTGTCTAAATTCCTGAACATTGGCTTTAAAATCCAACTGATCATGGTATCTTCAAGATATTCTTCTCATGCAATAGCATATTAATCTTTAGATTTAAAAAGTCTAGAAACTTTCCTCTAGGTCCCTTGAAGAAATATCTCTCTGTTTGGCTATATGATTCCACTCTGTCAATAGAAAATTCAGTAATGTATACTCCAATAATTCTATCAAACTAGAGATCCACCACTCTAGACACAATGTTATCGATTCTCTTGACTTTCTTAATCTGTGTTGACATCCAAACCACAGGTGGTCTAGATCTGATCTCAAAATGGGTGTCTTCTAATATGGCAAACCACTCGTATAACTCCTTATGAACTCCAACAAAGAAAATCTTGTGCACGTCAGTAAATATGTACCTCCCCAACCATTCTTTTGTACTAATGCTAGGGTACTTATTCTAAGTTTTGACGAAGTCCCTTTCCTATTATTCTATCCACTTCTAAATCTTTTTCTTTGATGGGAACCACCTTGACATTCCCTCAGGAAGATCTTGGTCCCGACAACAGAACCATTTGTTGGCTCAGGGGAAGACCCAGGGTTCAACTCTAACAACACACCAACAAACCCTAACTATTGGCCCTTTCAGCAGCACCTGCGAAGCAAATGAAGTCTCACCCGAAGTAAAAATAGGGGGGTTGTAGGACACGGGTGTCTACAACCATAGGAAGTGCAAGATGATTCCAAAGTCACATGCAAGATAACCTAGAGATTCTTTAACAGTCTTATATTTAGCTTCATGAAGTTAGTTTATGTCTCTAATCCTCAATAGGGAAACAACAATGCAATCACAGTATAAAAGATAGCAAATAACACAGCATCAAGCATATAGAAAAACAATATTTTACGTGGTTCACCCTCTCCCTAGGGCTACATCCATAGAATTGTGTTTATTGATAAGGTAGATGAAAATACACAGTCCTATGTACGCACTCAGCTGCAAGTCCTTCCCTCTCTCTCCCCTTAATCTCCCAAACCTGCGCACCCAGTTGCAGAGTCGATCTTCGCACCCAGCTAAAGATCCAGAGTACAAGAATGCTCTAAGAAAAACCCTAGACCGAAGTCTAGGTGAAAAACCCTAGGTACCAAAATCCGCCTTTTAAGGACTTCGCCAACCTGTCCTTCCTTCTTCTCCGCGAGGTGCTCCCAAGCACCTATTATTGTCTTATTCCACTTGCTAGCCTGTCCACGATTCATCTTCATTGCTTCTTTGTCTTCTTTGATCTTCTCCTTTAACAACTCGTTGTTCCTTTACCTTGCTCCTTTTTTTTTTGTTTCTTTAACCACTTTGATCCCTCCTCGATTTGTGTGCCTTCCGCGTTCTTCATACTTTGTCTTTCTTCTTCTTTAATCTTTTATTTCTTCCTTAGCACATGACCAAGGGCCAACAACAGGAAAAGCAGCACGTGTGAGGGAAAGTCGCATGCAAAGAAGGAAAGCATGCAAGGCCCGGAGGTAGTAAGACCTAACCATGTTAGGGTTAGGTTTTTGGAATGTAAAAGTTAATAAGACTGTAAAATAGTATAAATAAGCACCTAGGAGCTCAAAGGGTGGTTGTTTGTTAGTAGTAATTCGGGTTGTGAGATATTGTGAGACAATTTTGTAAGTTGTTGAGTTGTAGAAGGGCCAAGTAGGCTAGATTTTGAGGATTAGATCACAGGATGAGGAACTTGGTGTGATCTAGTCTACCTCACAAAGGTTGTGGAACCTTTTCTCATGATTGTATGATCGAAATTGTAGTGCGTACAGTGCCATTTATTGCAACAAACATAATAAAGAGCCTAAGAAGCCAGATCTTTGTGGATGTATCCAAGGAGGGGGTGAACCATGGTAAAACTTGTGTCATTTGTGATGATGGAATGTCTATTTACTTTTTGTTAATGATTGATAATATTCCATTCCTATTAATGATTGGATTACACCTATGTGGTTAGCTAGAGCTATGTGTTTGCATGCAAGAGTTTAACAGATGAATCGGTCGTAATAATAATAAATTGAGTAATCAGTTTAGGGGTTGAGAAAGATCAGTTACAATCCCAGATCCCCACTCTTTCCTAGACTGCAAGCACCTAAGCATTGCAGTCACCCATAGAACTATCTCAGGTGAGACTTCGCAGTGCATTCTGTGTGTTGAGTTTCCTTCTGGGATACCAGGAGGGTTGATAGTTGTAGAGAGTTTTGTTGGAAACTTGTTTAGATTTGAACCTGGTTCAGCCAAGAAGTAGATAGAAAGATTAATAACCAACAATATGCACTGGAGGAGAATCTAATGCGCCATAGTGGTGGTCTAGAGTGATCTGGACACACACCGACATGAACGGGAGTAAACTTCCACCTAGTCTCAGTTAACTAGTCTCTTAGTCTTCAATTAACTGACTGAAACAGAGTGGAGGAGGAGATCAGGGAAACATGAGTAATTTGCTAGTCTAGTGATAATACCAAGGACAATGCACATTAGTTGGTTATGATCCCAATGTGGCATCTAGAGTCCACTCAACTAATCAAATTGAACAGAATATTCTCTTAGAATGTAGGAAAAGGAATATTCTCCCTAAACTATAGGAGACTAAATAATGACTAATAAACATAGGGAAAACCTTAGGAAAAAGAAATCCTAGGTGTGTGTGAAGTATATCCAACACAAATCCCATGGGGGTGACCTTGACGATACTAGTGTGGGAAACGTGTACATATGGGGGGGCACCTCAGAATCCTTTGGTTGTGTGTGTGCATTGTCCAAAAAAATTACATCTTGTTTATTTATTTCTATAATTATGTCTAGAAAATGAAAACATTTTGTAATTATCAAAAACATTTATAACAATCACATTTTATTGATTTCGGGGGCAGCATGTGCGAGGGGGAATCTTTACGATCCAAGAGGAAAAAGGGTTTTATAATATGTTTGGGGGCTAGGAAACATCTCCAATAATATCATTGAGGCCTATTCGTTATGGATGGGCATAAGTATTGCAAAATAATTTGAAATCAATGAACTTGTGGTACTGAGGGATTCAATGTTGATTATAAAAGCAATACTTAATCATGGTGATCTAGGAAGTAATTCTTTGAGCACTATCCTCACAAGGACTCAATGTTTGGTCTCCAGTTTTGGAAAAATAACCTTATTCCACATCAAGCAGGAGATAAATAGCTCAGCGGATCGATGGGATGAACTAGCCTCTCATTTAAATGAAGTAATCTTGGTTAAAAATGGAATTATATCCTCTAATCCCATTCCTTATCCAAATTGGTCTCCAACCTCTCATATCACTTAATTCAAGGAGCGACCTTGGGACATATGAAACGATCAAGAAGGAGTTCCCTATTGCTCACACGTTAGAATAGAGGGTTGGTTCGATTTGATATTAATTGCAATATGTGTGAAGGGTCTTTGAAATGTGGGATCGTTCAAGGGATCAAGGATATTCATGGAGGTTTTCATCCAATTGAGAGGTGGACATCTCTGCTAAGGTGGGTCGAGTTTGGGTGCTCCGATGAAATGGTGGTATGGGATTTTGGGAGACTTGGAATTCTCAAGTGTTGGATTGGCTTCATAGTTTTAGAGTCTCTTTGTCCCTCAATGTTAGTGGCCCTTATGGAGAGGTATAGACAAACCCAGGTTAACCTATTTCTTTTTTCAATTGCTAATTTATCAATCTTTCATTTGTGTTAACATAAGAACCTTTCATTTCAAAATTTCATTTGAGTGGGAATTGGGAACTGTGGTGGGGAGTACTTTTGGCTTGAAATATCTCTTGTCCAAGGTTTCTCTGTAGTAAATATGGGTGACATTGACTGGTGGGATGTGAAGAATATCATCTACATGCATGAGGAGGCCAACGAAGCAAATATCCAAGCCCTTAAAAGAATCAATGTGAAGCTAGTAGATTCGGAACATGTTTTACCCGAGAGCATGGCCAATGTTATGGAATTGCTTCAGGTGTATATTAGGTGGGTTGACGTTTAAGAGGCAAAATGCCAGTAGCTACAGGAATTGGTTCAACCCCAACAAATGGAATCATTATCTCGGGCATCCAACAATCTCGACTCTATGAATTCTATTCAACAAGCTTCAAAGGAAGAAGAAATAGGGGGTCATCCCCATGACCCTATGGAAGTTGAGGAGTTGGAGCCTCCCTCGTTGTGGAGGAGCAGGGAGCTTAGGATCATTTTTTGAATTAGAATGTTATGTATTTCTAAGTTGTTTTTCTTCTAGGACAGTTTGTGAAAACAATTATCAGTCGTAATCTCTAAAAAGATAGATTAAATGATGCTTTAGACCGTCATTTAGTATATTTAGAATTAAATGTCCAAATGATCATTCTTGAATATTTGTTTGTAAATTTTGTAGTTATGTAGCATACCCCTTTTTTTAATGAAATCTTAATTATGTTTATGTTTTAAAAAATCACATCTTATTGATTTCAAAATCCTATAAAGTATGAAAATATAATAAAAAAAACTTAATATATATTCTATATTACAAATTAATTTCCATGTTATAAATTTGAATAATAAAACCAATAGAAGTTTTCAAACATTTTTCTAATATTTGAAATTTGAGATTTTGAATTCCCAACCATTACAAAATTAAATTTATTATTCCTACCCATGTATAATAATAGTTTGAATTTATTATTCCTACCCATGTATAATAATAGTTTGTATAAAACCTCATTTAGTTTTATTTACATTATTTTGAAAAAAAAAAAAACACCAAAACTATCTAGTGTCTAGAAACTAATAAAAAGAAAAAGAAAAAAGGCTAAGCAAGGACCAAGGAGATTTCAAAGGAACAAAGATTGTGATAAAATATTTATAGGATTCTAAATATGTTTTCATTTCAAACGCCATCCTTTACAACACAAGAAGTACCTCTAAAACGTTCAAATGTTTTTTTACAAGTAAAAGTATTTTGATTATTGTGCGATTTTCTACGTTTTACTGCATATCAATGAGGTAAAAAGATCAAATAGAATA
Organism: Picea engelmannii; assembly: GCA_009831015.1. Classification (NCBI taxonomy): domain Eukaryota; kingdom Viridiplantae; phylum Streptophyta; class Pinopsida; order Pinales; family Pinaceae; genus Picea; species Picea engelmannii. The sequence continues at coordinate 327,106 of ML788483.1, forward strand.
TCATTTAATTATGATATTCTCTACCTCAAGGTAATTCTAAAAATCATAGAACCTTGAAATGCAAAATCTCTACTTAATCACCTTGCCTTGCTAGTCCTTTGAAACCCCCTCGATGGATCAGCTTGATGAATCATTATACCTATGAGATACCACCTTGTTGAATTGCCTCACCAATATTTATAATTCAAAATGAGAATGACAAAAAAGTGCCAAACAAAGTATTTCGCTATTTATCTATGCAAATTTTCGAATTTTTTAAATGGGTGGGATGCTAGAGACGTTTAAAATCGAAATAGATATTTTATCATTTTCAATATAATGAATGTTATATTTAATGATGTGTAATTTAATACTTTTGTTTTTTTATTTAAATTAAAAAGAATAAATTATTATAAAATATATTATATAATGAATGCTAGTTGATATGATTGTAGCTTCAATTTTCAGTGTTATTTAAAAACCACCACCCACCCTTTAATTACATTTTTTCTCTTCAAAATTATCAATCACAAAAACAATATTTATACATAAATTTTGCATTAGATTTTTTTCCCTCTCAAAATTATTAACTATTACTGTTTATAAATATATATTATCTATTAAATATACTTAATACTAATACTAATTTTATGAATTTATATTTGACATTTTAATCATCGAAAAGAACAAATTAATAAATGATAATTAATAAATTAATATTTTTTTATAACCATGTTTATCTTTAAATAAATATTATTTATTTTCAAATGAATATTATAACTTAAAATTATATTAATTACATTATTATTATTCCATGTTGATGCTTATCTTTAGATGAAAAAATGAGTTTAAATATATATTTACTATTTATTTATAAAACAATTATTAGAATGGGGAAGGGTCAATAGACCCTTCTCCATTCTTCACCTAATGAATAGATATTCTCTACCCTTCTCCATTCTTCACCTAATGAATAGATATTCTCTGATCTATAACAAATATTATGATGAAATATTTACATGGATAAAGCTCAGATGATATTTTCCTAAACTTCCCCTCAACAAGAATATTATTCTTGAGGAAGGATTAACTAGCACATCTCCAATATCCCCCTCAACAAGAATAATATTATTAAGGAAGGGTTGATCAACCCTTCCCATGTTGTCGACCCCCCTCATTCAGAAGAATAATTTAGAGGAAGGGTCTCCTAACCCTTCCCTAGGATATCTCCTAATGAGAACACTAAGATTGAATAAGTCTCAACTAACCTTTCTTCGAGATTCTCCTCGATGAGAATATCAATCTAGATGAAGGGTTATCCAACCCTTCCCTAGGCTCCCACTTGATGAGAATAATAATATTAAAGAAGGGTTAGATGACCCTTCCCTAGGCTCCCCCTCGATGAAAATACTAATCTTGAATAAGGATTAGTTAACCCTTCCCAATGTTCCCCCTCATCGAGAAAACTAATCTAGAGGAAGGATTAGTCGACACTTCATCGGGCTCTCACTTAAACAAAATACTAAGGTTAACTAATCTTCCATATCAGTGACTACTCTTCCATAGCAATGAATACGCATGCTCTCCCTCGGTGAGAAATAATAATCTTGGGGAAGGGTTAATCAACCCTTTACTTTGCTCCCCCTCATCGAGAATACTATTTTACCAAAAGGGTCGATCGATCATTCGCCATGATTCCCATAGACAAGAATAGAAATCGAGGGTAAGGGTCAGCCAACCTTTATGCATGCTTACCCTTAACTAGAATAACAATGTAGGGGATGTAGGGGAAGGGTTAATCAATCCTTCCCCATGCCTCCCTTGATGGGAATAACAATATAATGGAAGGGTCGGCTGACCCTTCCCCTTGATTTCCCTCAAATAGAATATCAATATAGGGGAAGGGTCAGTTGACCTTGACCCTTCCCCATCCCCTTCTCAGCAAGAAAATAAATTGAGGGGAATATTTGGCAGATCCTTCCTCAACCCCCTCTTAATGAGGAAATAAATATATGGGAAAGGTTGATTGAACCTTTCACTACCCCCCCCCCCTCAATGAAAATTCCAATCTAGGAGAAGGGTCAATTAACTCTTCCCTCGACCCGTTAATAAGAAAATAAATATAGAAGAAGGGTTGATCAACCTTTCCCTAGGCTCCCCTTTAGCGAGAAAATTAATCTAAGGTAGGGTTGGCTAACCCATTCACAAAGTTCCCCACAAATAGAATAGAAATCTAGGGGAATGGTTGGTCAACCCTTTCCCATGCTTCCCCTTGGTGATAATAGCAATCTAGATGAAGGGTTGAAAAATCCTTCCCCATGCTTTCCCTCAACAATAACGATAATCGAAGGGAAGGGTTGGTCAACCCTTCCATAGCCCTCTCTCTATGAGAAAATTAAGGTAGGGGAAGGGTAAAAAAAACCATTCCTCATCCCCCTTTTGGAGAGAAAGGAAATATTAGAGAAGGGTTGGCCAACCCTTCCTCTATCCCCTCTCATTTATAATTCCAATCTAGGGGAAGGGTTAGCTGACCCTTCCCCAAGATCCCCCTTTGTGAGAAAAGAAATCTAGGGGAAGGGTTGGTTGACCCTTCCTCAAGCTCCCACTCAATGAGAAAAGAAATATAGAGGAAGCATGTAAGGGTCCTAACCCGCACATAGGTAGAAAAATATATTCGGATGTAATAAAGGTCAATATTAATAAGGCCTTGCAATAAAATAGAATAAGTCGAATGTAAGAAGACCTAATAGAAGCTTTCGCTTCTAGAAGGATCTTCCTCTAG